>JBBPBX010005508.1:0-31192 GCA_038048925.1 Garcialebias charrua | reverse complement strand
GTTCTGTCTCATCTCCTAACTCCCTGCCCTCTCACATGGTTTCCACAGAATTTTGCAACTCCATTATGTCATATTTCAATGAAAAGATTATTTCAATTCATAAACACCTTGGTCCAAATACTGCCCCCAGCATCCTTGTTGAACTCCCCCCTCCCTCCCTCCCTTTCTCTGTCTTCTCCCTCCCCTCTGCTGATGACATTGCTGACATTATCAGCAAGTCCAAGTCCTCATCCTGTCAACTTGACCCATTCCCCACAGTTCTTGTTAAATCCTGTCTCCCGTCTCTGCTCCCTATCATCACTAATATCATCCACTCCTCCCTAACCTCTGGCATTGTTCCCACAGCCTTCAAATCTGCTGCCATCACCCCCATCATCAAGAAACCAGGTCTTGACTTCACCAACTTCAGTAATCTTCGTCCGATCTCCAATCTGCCCTTCATCTCCAAGATCCTTGAAAAAACTGTTGCTAGTCAACTTCACTCTCACCTGTCCAACAACAACATTTATGAAGAGTTTCAATCTGGATTTCGCCCCCACCATAGCACCGAAACAGCCCTAGTAAAAATTACTAACGACCTCCTTCTTGCTGCTGACTCTGGTCTTCTGTCCATCCTCATTCTTCTTGATCTAAGCTCTGCCTTCGACACCATCTGTCATTCTATCCTCCTCAACAGACTAACCTCCATTGGCATCTCAGGTACCCCGTTAGACTGGTTCACCTCCTATCTCTCTGACCGTACTCAATTCATTCAGCTTAAATCCTTCCGCTCTCAGTCTTCCCCTGTCTCCACGGGTGTCCCCCAAGGCTCTGTCCTCGGACCCCTCCTCTTCATCATTTACCTCCTTCCTCTAGGTCACATCTTCCGCAAATACGGCGTCCATTTCCACTGTTATGCTGATGACACACAGCTCTACCTGTCATCAAAACCTAACTCCACCCACCCACCCTCCATCCTCACCGACTGTCTCATTGAGCTAAATCACTGGTTTTCTAACAATTTCCTTCAACTAAACAGTAACAAAACAGAAATAATTCTTGTTGGTACCAAAAACTCTATTTCAAAATCAGAACATCTTCTCGTCCCCCTTAACAACTCTCTTCTATCCCCCTCCCCTCAGGTCAAGAGCCTCGGTGTCATCCTCGACACCACTCTCTCCTTCACTTCACACATCAACAATATTACTCGGTCTGCCTATTTCCACCTCCGTAATATTAACCGTCTCCGTCCTTCTCTCACACCCCGCTCCACAGCCATCCTGGTGCACAGTCTTGTGACTTCCCGTATTGACTACTGCAACTCCCTTCTCTACGGCCTCCCCAACAAATCTCTCCACAAGTTACAGATGGTCCAGAACTCAGCTGCCCGTGTCATCACTCAAACCTCCTACTATGATCACATCACTCCTGTCCTGCAGCAGCTCCACTGGCTCCCGGTTAAATCACGCATCATCTTCAAAATTCTACTTCTCACGTTCAAAGCTATCCACAATCTTGCCCCTCCTTATCTATCTGACCTCCTGCAAATCTCCATCCCATCACGCTCTCTCAGATCCTCCTCTTCACTACATCTCCATGTACCCTCTGCCCACCTCTCCACCATGGGGAGCAGGGCCTTCACCTGCTCTGCCCCTCACCTCTGGAACGCCCTACCGCCAGACCTTCGCAACACCACCTCCCTTTCTCTGTTCAAGACTGATCTGAAAACACATCTCTTTAGACTAGCTTATCATTAACTTTACTAAATGTGTTTTTATTATTTTGCATTTTATAATCTTCATGTATTTTTATATTTCAATTTGTCACTGATAATGTTTGCACTGTATTGGTTTGTTAAGTGTCCTTGGGTGTCCTGAAAGGCGCTTTTAAATAAAATGATTATTATTATTATTATTATTTGTAAATAAAGTGCACCAAGTGCCCTGCTCTGAATAGATTGAAACCTTTTTAACCTTGACACTTAACATCTGAAGAAATCACTCTAAGTGCTTGGTAAGTGAACAGTAATATGACTTCTCCAAAACAGTCTATAATTCAAGTAATGCGCAGTGATGATATCTCCAGCGGTGGAGAAGACTCTCTCTGAGGATACACTGGTGCCAGGGATGCAGAGGTATCTAAATAAGCCAAGTCTGGTCCTCTGGACATTCAAAAAGCAAAAAAAAAAATTATGTACGATACTTGCAGATGAATATCGATTTTTTTTCTAGGAAAGAAAAAAATAGATATTTATCGTGATATCTATATTTTTACACAGCCCTACTTTATCACAATATGCAATTTTTTTAGGACCTGCAGTACCTGGTTTAAGGACCATGGTATCCCTGTTCTTTATTGGCCAGCAAACTTGCCTGACCCCATAGAAAATCTATGGTATTGTGAAGAAGAAGATGCAGTACACCAGACCCAAAAATTCACAAGAGCTGAAGGCCACTATCAGAGCAACCTGGGCTCTCATAACACCTGAGCAGTGCCACAGACTGATCATCTCCATGCCACACTGCATTGCTGCAGTAATCCAAAAGGAGCCCAAACTATGTGCTGTACATGCTCATACTTTTCATGTTCATACTTTTCAGTTGGCCAACATTTCTAAAAATCTTTATTTTATTAAGTCATTAAGTAATGTTTGAATTGTCTGAGATGCTGAATTTGGGTTTTTTGTTAGTTGCAGTTACTGTATAATCATCATTAAAATAAATAAACGTGAAATATATCAGTCTGTGTGTAATGAATGGATATACAAGTTTCACTTCTTGTATGTCACCAGTGATGAGTGTTGCTTTAAGTCAGTTTGTAAATTGCACAAATTGTTTTATTAATCAAATTGATTTTAACAAGCTGTGGCTAAAGCTACATGGGTACAAAAGATGCAAACACTAATTTACTTCAATTAAACCTCGTTTCATGCTGTTCTCGTTGAGCAGACAACACAAGCACCTGATTCACCTGCGCTGAAAAAAAGGCAACAGATGGTCCAATCAAACGTGTCAATATGGGAGATGACTCTGTGTTTACAATCACAGTGTGTTGCTGCAGGAAACAGAACAAAGTGGTTTGTCACAGCTTTAGAGCTGCATTTGTGATAACAGTTGTGGATTTTGCCACATTGTAAGCAGATTTAATATGTGACACTGTAAAGGGAGGAGTACCGGTTCAAACAAAATAACGCTTACAGTAAATGCTGCCAAAATCACCATTTAACATAGTGAGGTCAGGACACCATGTCTGTATAAAGAAAAATACAATTTGAATGTAATTTTGCAGAGAAAAATATCAGAATCAACTGTTTAATAAACCCAAACATCCTGCCAGAGTTATGAAGAAGATATCACTTTATCTGTCTGGACCATCATGACCAAAACAAAAAATGGAGTCTTCATTCACAGCAGAAATAAGGCAGATTCTCTAATTAAACACTTTGAATAAAAACACACTGAAAATGGTCTTAGTGTATCTAAAATAATAATAATAATAATAAAAAGGCTGGTCTTGCACAATTTGATCCTTAAATGCATCAACTTTACCTGAATACTGTATATAAAAACTGTTTTAAAGAAGACAACACAGGCAACATAAAAAAACTCACATTCATAAAATTAAATTCAAATAAACATTAAAAATAATGTGCATATCCTTACTAACTTTAACAGTAGCAACCAGTTGATTAACTGTTTTGACTAAAAAACGTGCATGTTGATGAAAAGCCATTTTCTATTAACTGCATTGACTCCATCAGTGTGTGTGTGTGTGTGTGTGTGTGGGGGGGGGGGTCTTGGCCCCATCAGAATGTGATGGAAAAGCTTTTGCTTCCACAGTCAGACACACACTGAGTGTGTTAAGGGAACACAATGATGCTCCAGTGAATTTTCACTCTTCCAGCTGTGTTTCTGATTTGTGCACATCAAGTTAGCCACAAGCTGTTATGTACATACTGTATTACAAATGGAAGAAAAGCCTAAAATATATTATTTGAAATGTGAAGTCAACATTATGTTTTAGATCAGACAGTGTACTTGTCCTCTCCTTGTCTCTGTGTTTTGTGGTAGTGAGTGTAGCTGCTGTACAACTCGTTGAACACCTCTCTGACCCCCAAGTTCAGCCCAGCCATCAGAAACGTAATATCATGCTCCTTGCATAGGTCTAGTATGCTATAGATTCCCTCAGTCAGATGCATTTTGATGGGAGTTCGCAGAGTAACCTATGAGGGAGGAAAAAAGGAGAAATTATCAGATAGTGGGAAAAAATAGAGCGGGAGACAATGAGACGAGGGGAATGTTAACCTCCATTACTGCAGCACAGATAAAATGGAGATCAACTAATGTTTCTCTGTTTAATAAATCATAACTCTGCTTCACTTGATTACCGGTACATTTAATCAATTTACTGGGCTGAAATTATCTTTTATTGCGATTTGTTTAAACACATTCTTAGTTTCACAAGTATCCAAATTAACTTCAACAAGATAATCATTTTAAAGATAAAAATGTGCTTACTTTGACCAGATTTGGTCAAACAAATAAATAAATAAATCATGAGAAATAATTAAAACAGAAGCTTATGCACAAAAACGGTCTAAAACCCTGGATTTATAATAAACTGCAAAAAAGCAGTGAAAAGCTAAAACAGGGTACAGTATATGCAGAAATTCCAGAGTTGAATTTAATACCTTTTAATACCTTTTTAATACCATCAAAATATTTTTTAATACCATCACGGCACCGAGCTGTAACCGTAGCGGCAACCTGTTGTACTTCAGTTTAGAGCAACTAATTGTAAAGTGATAGATTACTGTCATTTTCTTCCTAAACTTTGGTAGTAAATGTAGTTTTATAACAATTACTGGATACATCAATTTGCTTCTTGCCTCAATAAAAGCACTGACCTACTTGTTATTTAAATCTAACCCAAGAGAAAAAGTTTAATTGTTCCCACACATAACATATCTCTAATGGCAAACAAAAACTGTAAACTTGAAAACAGAACAGTTTAGTTAAAATAATTCAACACTGAACACATGCATAATTCAAAAAGAGAGGTAGAAAAATAATAACTACTGTATTTTTCATCCTGTAAGTTGCAGTTTTTTGCATAATTTACATGCCTTGCAACTTATAGGACGAAGTGACATATTTATAGATTTTTTCCCCATATTTATAAACCATAACACTGAAATATGACCGTTTCATTCATTCTGACTGAAAAAAAACAGTTCATGATATCTATTGTAGTAATAGTATGGCATGCTGTTGTATCATGTAATAGGAAAACGTGCCTATAATGACAAATTTAAAAAAGTTCAAGACAAAAACAACTGGACTTTATTTATTATACTATTTATTATACTATTATACTATACTTTATTGTTTTTTTATTGCACTTTTTAGAATTCACCATGTCCTGGATGACTGAGAATCTTCACTAGCTATTAATGACTCAATCGGCCTGCCATACTCTCCCCACCTCTCTGCTTGAACCTTCAATCCAGCAGCAAGCTGCACCACGGTGGCGAAATGCAGCTAATTTGACCATTAAAGTGCATTTATTAAGAAAATGACAGACAGAAAAACACCTCTGCTATAATTTCGAGCTAACAAATAATTGTTTAGGTAATTTTCTTGTTAAATGTCGGCGAAACGAGCCGCGCTCCTTTTTCCTGTTTGTCACCGCTGAGCGATCACGGAGCACACAGGCAGCGACACTTTTTTTTTTTTTTAAATAAAGCCGATTTAACCATTAAAGTACTTTTATTAAGAAAACGTTAGACTGAGACACCCCTTTTGCTATAATTTCGAGCTAACAAACAATTGTTTAGGTAAATTTCTTGTTAAATGTCGGAAGATAAAGTCGCGCTCCTCTTTCCTGTTTCTTTTTACAGACATGATACCAGCTGTAGGTGCGCGCGCACACTGACTGACGATATGACGTCTTTGTTTTAGCTAAGGTCCTACTTGGAACATAAAATTAGAAAAGATAAATAAATTCACAGACCTTTTTTTAGACGACAGAACAAGAAAAATATAGTTGTGTAGGTTTAAAAAAATTAATACCTCGTCAGATGACGTTTATTACTTTTTAATACTTTTTAATGGCCTTAATTTGTGTTAATTTCATTTACTACCTTTTAATACCTTTTACAACCCCGCGGATACCCTGTAAAAAGGAAAAAGCCAAATACAGCAAACCCCCGACCTACGACCCCATCGACCTGCGAACCACGGGACCTACGAACGTATCATATTTAATAAAAATATGAAATTACTGTATTAAAAAAAATAAAAAAAAATTTTTTTATTTTTTTATTATTTTTTTGTGTTTAAATGTTCTTAATTTCATGTGTACATCACTTTGTTGCAGCTGTGGTTGTTTTAAAGGCTTTATAAATAATAATTATGATAAAAAATGATCATTTCTGATCATTTTTGTCATGATTGCGCAATAATTGTGCAACTTCCGGTCATAACAGGAAGAAGGTCGGTCATAACAGGAAGAAGGTCGCCAGTCACCGGAGGCCAGCCATCTTAGGGTTAGTCACGGCTACAGGCAGCAAGGTTTGGAAGACTTGTTGATCAGGATTGCCTCATATGGATTAATTACTATCTGGAATCGCTCTGTGAGCTCTGTGGACGTCTCAGGCGGAGAAGCAGCTGCAGATTGATGGCCGATTGGGCCGCACCGCCGCTCCAACACCAGCTCATGGCCTGGCTAGCAGAAGCTAACACAGGCCTCGAGAGCTAACACAGGCCTCGAGCAGCTCCCGTGGTTTGCTCGTCGCGCTGCTCGGCCTGATAACAACAACGCATGGCAACCTAAGATGTCGGCTATGACCATCTCAAAGTAAGAAAATATATTTTTATTTATTCTGTAAATGTGAATAGCAATGTTTAACATTACAGTACACTACTGTACATGCTTAAATGTGTGCGCGCGCTCCGTTAGCATGATAAATAAAGGTTGAATGAATGAATGAATGAATGAATTTTTTTTAATAATTTTCACCCCCTACCTACGAACGGATCGAGCTGCGAACGGTTCTTAGGTCCCAAACTCGTTCGTAGGTCGGGGATTACCTGTATATACATAATATATTCCTATTCTTGCTCATATTTTGTCTTTTTGTGTTCACTCTGAATTCACTTTGGCTTTTGAATAATTCAAGAACAGTTTATAGAGGATTACATTTAATCGGTAAACCTGAGCTAAAAGATCTACCCCAGGGGTCACCAACGTGGTGCCCGCGGGCACCCGGGTGCCCCCAAGGACCATTTGAGGTGCCCCCGGACCCGTTCTAAAAATAGCACAACTCACTACCAAACTGCATTTAAACTTTCAATTTATTCAGTTACCGTATTCTTTTTTTTGTATTTATATATATTTTAAAATGTCTATCTTAAAAATATGTTTTTAAAAATATGTTTATTATACTTTTCAATTTACGCTTTGTTATTTCCGAAGAGTTTATCAAACTGGTGCCCTTTGTATGACTTCGTACCCACAAAGTAGCTCTCAGTTTCGAAAAGGTTGGTGACCCCTGAACCCTGTTCTTCCCCCCACACTATATTTAAAAGATGAAGACGCTTTTGTGATCCAGATCCAATATAATGCAATCCAGTTTTGCAGCCTAAAACTTGAGTTGAAAGCAGTCCTCTCTGAGCTTTGCACCAGAATAGAAGCAGAGCAGCATTTTCAGGCAGCAAAAAATCTACGCTTCAATGAGCGTGGCTTCCTTTCTGCAACAAGAAATTATTCTATTAAAGTGAAAGAACAATCACTGTGCTCAGTGAACCCCGTGAAACTAGTCAGGAAGATATCCAGTACCTTCATTCATGTTTGTAATATTATACTGGTACAGGTATGCAGGTGATAGAAAAAGCTTATGACAGGGTACCAAGAGAAGAGGTGTGGTATTGCATGAGGAAATCTGGAGTGGCAGAAAAGTATGTTAGACTGGTACAGGACATGTATGAGGACAGCAGGACAGTGGTGAGATGTGCTGTGGGAGTGACAGATAGCTTCAAAGTGGCGGTGGGATTGCATCAAGGATCGGCTCTGAGCCCCTTCCTGTTTGCTCTGGTGATGGACCGACTAACAGATGAGGTCAGGCAGGAATCCCCATGGACTATGATGTTTGCAGATGACATTGTGATCTGTGGTGAGAACAGGGAACAAGTGGAAGAGAACTTGGAGAGGTGGAGGTATGCTCTTGAAAGAAGAGGAATGAAAGTCAGCCGTAGTAAGACAGAGTACATGTGTGTGAATGAGAGGGAGGCCAGTGGAACAGTGAGGCTACAAGGAGCAGAGGTCACAAAGGTGCAGGACTTCAAGTACTTGGGGTCCACTGTCCAGGGAAATGGGGAATGTGGTAAAGAGGTGAAAAAGAGAGTCCAGGCAGGATGGAGTGGATGGAGAAAAGTTTCAGGAGTGATTTGTGACAAAAAGGTGTCAGCAAAGGTCAAAGGAAAAGTTTACAAGACAGTGGTGAGACCAGCTATGTTGTATGGTCTGGAGACAGTGGCATTGACAAAAAGACAGGAGAAAGAACTGGAAGTGGCAGAAATGAAGATGCTGAGGTTCTCCTTAGGAGTGACAAGGATGGATAAGATCAGGAATGAGATCATCAGAGGTACAGCACATGTTAAACAACTGGGAGATAAAGTTAGGGAGGCCAGACTGAGATGGTTTGGACATGTCCAGAGGAGGGACAGTGGGTATATTGGTAGAAGGATGTTAGAAATGCAGCTGCCAGGAAAAAGACAAAGAGGGAGACCAAAGAGGAGATATATGGATGCAGTTAGAGAGGACATGGAGGTAGTTGGAGTGAGGACAGAGGATGCAGAGGACAGAGTGAGGTGGAGGAGGATGACTCGCTGTGGCGACCCCTGAAAAGGGAAAAGCCGAAAGAAGAAGAAGAAGAAGAAGACAGGTATGCAGGTGATAAACACCATGTCCTGTTACAGTGCACAGACGTTTGTCCTCCATCAGGACTAAATGAGTTAGGTGTCAGCTGCTCAGAGCAGCCCCTGTTGGATAATTAAGATAAAATAACAGGCTTCATGTTACAAGGGTAACAGTGTGTTTGTTGTTCTATTTCATCCCTCCTGACCACCAGGGGGCGGTGCTGAAAGCACTGAATATTCCCTTCGCGCATGCGCTGTTCTAGTAATTATATCAACGACGTCACACAGGTGTGACTGGATAAGCAATCAAGAGGCTACATAGCCTAGCGTTATCCGTTAATTCAGTCCTTTTTTCTTCTCGCGCGTGTTCGATCCAAGGCTACAGGCCTTTGGATTTTCTTTCTCGCCGTCGTTGGAGGCCCGGCTTCCTGTGTGCCGGAGCAGTGTGTTCACCCTCCGTAGGCCGCGACAGTTTAACCTTTATTGAGGTATTTCATTGTGCTATGGTGGCTTTGCCCCTCTCCCAAACCACAGTGTTGCTGATGTGGTTCAACACTGGTGAGTAACGTTTACTTATTAGCGGCTCTGCCGCTCGTAGCGGCTCCGTCCGCCTTGGAGGAGGCTACCGTGTGGTCACGTGAGTAGTTATCTTGCCTTGACTGTGGTTTTGTTGCCATTGGTGTGGCTCTGTCCGCTTTAGGAGGCAATTTCCACGTAAGGTCGACATGTGGGTAAGTATTACTTCTACTGAGGTTTATTGTGTAGCCAGCTGTGTTCTGGTCTTGTTTACTTTGGTAAGGCAAGTGTTCGCACCTTCCATAAACTATTCACTTTCGCCAACCTCATTCACGGTTGGGTTGAGCTAGCGGTGCTAGTCTCTTTGAGTTTTGGGCCTGTTTTTTTTTATATGTGAGGGCTAGCATTAGCGCACCCACTCCCAATTCACTTGTCGCCAACCTTGTAAAGGGTTCTGAGCTAGCGGTGCTAGTTTCCTTATTTTCTTGGCCTTGTTTTCTATTGGTGATGGCTAGCGTTAGCACACCCGCACCCAATTCCTTTTTCGCTAACCTCATTAACAGTTGGGTTCAGCTAGCGGTGCTAGTCTCTTTGAGTTTTGGCCTTGTTTTCTATTGATGAAGGCTAGCGTTAGCGCACCCGCTCCCAATTCACTTTTCGCTAACCTCGTAAACGGTTGGTTTGAGCTAGCGGTGCTAGGCTCTCTGAATTTTGGCCTTGTTTTTTATTGGTGACGGCTAGCGTTTGCACACCCTCTCCCGATTCAGTTTCATTGGTGAAGGCTAGCGTCTGCGCTCCCTTTCCCAATTCATTATTTTTTCCCCGATACATTTTTTGCCAACCTCATACTCGGTTGGGCTGAGCTTCTGTTGGTGAAGGCTAGCATCCGCGTACCCTCTCCCACTTCGCTTTTATTAGTGAAGGCTAGCGTCTGCGCACCCTCTCCCATTTTCGCCAGCCCGGTTCTCTATTGGTGAAGGCTAGCGTCCGTGCACCTTCTCCCAATTTTGGCCTCCTTCCCCTTCACTTGAGTTCACTACCACAGTAGGGAGTATGGACGGCTCTCACTGCTGTACAGACTGTGGGGATGTGCTCCAGGCGTATGACGGTCATGACCTGTGTCCTGCCTGCCTTAGACATGACCATCTATCTGGTGGAGGCCCTGTCGGAGAACCCCTGCATGAACTGCAGCTTCATGCCTCGTTCTGTAAGAGTGGCTCGGCTGGCCCAGCTCTGCCCCGAGCTCAGCAGTGACCTCCCACCGTCTGGGTAGGGGGCTCTATCCAGGCGCTCGAAGCACCGGACTGAGGCTACAGTCCCTGCGGCCCCTCCTAGAAAGAGGCGAGCCAAGTCGGATCGGGGTCTTTCCACAAGAGTGGAGCGGCTGTCCGCTGAATTAGCATAAATGAAGTCCCTTTTGCAGGCGTGGCAATGACTGGACTCTCTTCTTCACCCATGCCTGAGCTGGTTACGGAGAAGAATGTCTTATCCTTGGCTGCCTCTCATTTTTTAGGTGATGAGGAGGAACAGTCGGTCTCTGTGACTGGTTCTTTTTCTTCAACTAGGAACGCACTTAGTGAGTCAGGTGACGACTCTATGCAGGACGTCATGTGTTTGGCCCTGGCTCAACTGCAGCTGGACATCCCGCAGCCAGAGGGGCCCACCCAGGGAAGTGCCTTCTTCGGCGCGGACAGGCCCCTCCTTTTTCCGTCCCTCCATCAGAGGAGTACTTGAAGGAGCTGCATGGCTGCTGGCGTGACCCAAGGACTCAGGCGCGCCTCTCCGCGGATGCCCGAGTGTTGGCGGCCATGCATGAGCCAGCTGCGGCAGGCCTGGATCGCATGCCGTCGATTGAACCTGCGGTTGCCTCGCTCATTGTATCACCACAGTGATGTTCGGTGCCCACGACCTCAGTGTCGCATCACGGACGATTTGCTCTGCAGAGCCTATCATGACAGAGCTCGTGCTGGTCGCCTCGGAAATTCCTTGGCACACCTTTTGTTTGCCCTCTCCGCGTCCCATCAGAGCACCAGTGGTGCAACCACGGCGATGGGCTTTAGTGATGCAGCGCTTCAAGGGTTTGCGCTGATGACGAGGGAATTGGGGCGCGTGATGTCCTTTTTGGTCTAAGCCCGCCGACAGGTCTGGTTGGCACAGTCAACATTGGCAGAGCTGTGTCATGAATCCCTCTGTGATCTTCCGGTGGTACAAGGGGAGTTGTTCGTTCAGGCTGCCTTGGATACGCTCGAACGGACCATACAGGCACAACAGACAAGGTAGCAACTTTTGACCCTTTGCAGAGCGATGCCCCCTCCACATCCGAGGTATCCGAGGCGTCCCCCGGCCGTTTTTGGCTTTCGGACGCCTCAGGGTCCTTGCCCATGTGTGGCTCAGCAGAGACCAAACAGGTCCTTTTGTGAATCGGTCCGCCAACCAGCTGGACTGGTCCGGACCATGGGCTTTGACCGCCACCTCCCCCCACCACCACCACCACGGCCCCTTGGGACCATGGAGGGAGATGGTGATGCCACCAGGCCGACCGTCAGATATTTCTCCCACCAGCAGCTCAGATACTAGGTTGCTCACGCCGGGGACGCATGGGTGGTTGCCACTCTGACCCATGGTTACCGGCTACAGTTCCGACGGCGGCCTCACATCGCACACCGGGTCAAGATGACTGTAATCACCGACCCGGTGAAAGCCCGAGCACTAGACCAGGAGCTTTCCATCCTCCTGGCCAAGGGTGCGATCGAGGAGGTGAACCCTCTGCGACAACCCAGAAGCTTTTATTCAACTTACTTCCTTGTGCAGAAAAAGACGGGTGGCTTTCGTCCCATGTTGGATCTGAGGGGACTTAGCCAATATTTAAAGGTAATGCCCTTCCACATGCTCACAACAGTAGAGGTCCTTCGAACGGTCACAGAGAGGGAATGGTTCACGTCTATAGACCTGACGGATGCTTATTTTTATGTGCCTATTGCGGCGGAAAATCGCTGCTTTCTCAGGTTTGCCTATCGGGTACTCCCATTCGGGCTCTCTCTTTCCCCAAGAGTGTTCACTCGGTGTGTGAGGGCAGCCCTCTCCCCCCAGCAGGCCTACGGCATGAAGGTTCTGCCGTACCTAGACGATTGGCTTCTCTGCGCCCCGTCTCGGGCCTGTGCCATTTGCGACACAAATCGCCTGCTTGCTCACGTGTCCCAGTTGGATCTCAATGTCAATATGGAGAAGAGCTGCCTGCTGCCTTTGCAGACTATCACCTTTCTTGGAGTGGTTCTGGACTCACCCTCCATGACTGCTCGCCCATCCGGTCAAAGGGTGGGCGACATACTCCAGTTGGTCAGTCGGTTCCAGCTGGGCAAGCAGCTCCCCTACGTTGCCTTCTTACGGCTACTATGCAAACTGACCTCAGTCACTCGGGTGGTACCCTTAGGCCTACTGTCTCTTTGCCCCTTGCAGAGGTGGCAACAGCTTTCGCCTAGACGCCAGGCTGCACAGGCATCGCAAACTTGCGGTGACATGGCCATGTCTTCGTGCCCTGACTCCATGGAGGGACAAAGCTTATTTGTCCATGGGTGTCCCCACGGGGGACAGGGAAGTGGTCACAACAGATGCCAGCTCCACAGGATGGGGTGCTGTGTGGCAACACAGAACGGTTCAGGGCCACTGGGACCAAAGGGGCCGCTCCAAGCATATAAACGTGCTGGAGCTGCGTGCTATGCATTTGGCGCTCAAGAACTTACTGCCCCACCAGGAAGGGAGGCATGTCCTCGTTCGGTCAGACAACATCTCTGTTGTCTACCACATCAACCACCAAGGGGACACCAGGTCAGCACAGCTTCTCAGTGTGTCCAAGGTGCTCTTGGAATGGACTTCCACTCGTCTGTCCACCCTGCGGGCAACATACCTACCAGGGCGACACAATCAGGTTGCAGATTTTCTCTCCCGCCAAAGGTCTGTTCCGGGAGAATGGTCCCTCCACAGCGATGTAGTGCAGATGATCTGGGACCGTTTTGGTCAAGCGGAGGTGGACCTGTTTGCAACAGAGGAGTCAACCCAGTGTTCCCTGTGAAATTCAGCTTCCCGTGTCATCACTCAAACCTCCTACTATAACCACATCACTCCTGTCCTGCAGCAGCTCCACTGGCTCCCGGTTAAATCACGTATCATCTTCAAAATTATACTCCTCACGTTCAAAGCTATCCACAACCTTGCCCCTCCTTATCTATCTGACCTCCTACAAATCTCAATCCCATCACGCTCTCTCAGATCCTCTGCTTCGCTACATCTCCATGTACCCTCTGCCCGCCTCTTCACCATGGGGAGCAGGGCCTTCACCTGCTCTGCCCCTCACCTCTGGAACGCTCTACCGCCAGACCTTCAAAACACCACCTCCCTTTCTCTGTTCAAGACTGCCCTGAAAGCACATCTCTTTAGACTAGCTTATATTAACTTTACTAAATGTATTTAATATTATTTTGTATTTTATATTCTTTATGTATTTTATATTTCAATTTGTTACTGATAATGTTTGAACTGTATTTGTTTGTTAAGTGTCCTTGGGTGTCTTGAAAGGCGCTTTTAAATAAAATGATTATTATTATTATTACTCCCATACGGGGGCGTCTGGTGCGCTGGGCCGGGACGCGCTGGCTCACCCTTGGCCAATGGTCCTTCTTTATGACTTTCCACCCCTTTCTCTGATTTGGCTAACCCTTCACAGAGTTCTAACGGAAGGCCACAGACTGCTATTGGTGGCCCCATATTGGCCAGCACGGCCATGGTTCCCACTACTGCGGAGTTTATGTCAGGACGTTCCGTGGCGTCTTTCGACAAGGAGGAACTTGCTCTCTCAGCTGGGGGGTTGCTATGGCACCCCAATCCTTAACGTCTTCAGCTGTGGGTGTGGCCGCTGCAGGACCAGGACATCAGCTGACTGGAGTTTCGAGCCCTGTCGGACGCACCATCTTAGGCGCCAGGGCACCTTCTACTTGTCAGCAATACGAAAACAGGTGGCGTCTGTTTTCACAATGGTGTTCTGATCACAATGAGAATCCAGTTTCCTGTGCAGTACCCACCATTCTAGAGTTTCTCCAGTCTCTCCTTGGTAGGGGTCGCTCTCCTTTGACACTTAAGGTCTATGTAGCAGCGATATCGGCTAATCACGCCGGCATCAATGATCGGTGGTGGGCAGTCATAATCTGGTCTCTCTCTTTCTACATGGTGCCCGTAGGTTGCACCCGCCGAAAGTTACTCGAGCGCCAAGTTGGGACCTGCCCTTGGTTCTCAAAGCTCTGTGCCACCCTCCGTTCAAGTCCTTGACGCAAGTAGACCTGAAGTGGCTTTCATGCAAGACAGCCTTTCTGCTGGCTATTGCCTCAACAAAGAGGGTTGGTGAGTTGCACGCCTTTTTAGTCAGCCCCTCATGTCTCAGGTGGGACCCTGAGGGCTCTGGTGTTACCTTGTGGCCAAACATTGCCTTTGTACCAAAGGTCTTATCCCACTCTCACCGTAACCAACCGTTAAGGCTGGCACGTTTTCAACCTACGCCTGGTGAGGGGTCTGGATTGCTGTGCCCAGTGAGGGCACTGGAGAAATATGTTGCAGCTACTGCCGCTATACAGAGTCAGAGTCAGAGAGTCTTTATTGTCATTTGCACCGCATGTGGTACATGTGATGAAAACGAGATTATGTACACGGGGTCCCAGTTACATCCAACAACAAATGCAAGAGAAAAACAGTAATAACATCTAGAATTAACTAAGAAAAACATCAACTAGTAATACACTAAGCCTAATATAGTGGGAATAAACAGCAGCACGAACATGAGTTTGTATGAGCAGATGGTCACAGATGAACACAGATGAACACAGCAACAAGAAAACAGATCAGCATCAGCATGATGTGATATTTTGCAGTGTTTATTTTTTATTTTATTTTTATTTATTCATGAGTCTAACAGCCTCAGGGTAGAAGCTGTTCCTCAGTCTAGTGGTTCTACACTTGATGCTCCTCAACCTCCGTCCTGAGGGGAGTGGGGCAAAGAGTGAGTGTGCTGGATGAGTGAGGTCTTTCATGATGCAGGTGGCTCTTTTCCTGCATCTGGAGGTGTAAATGTCTGTGATGGTGGGGAGACTGACTCCAACAGACTTCTGTGCAGCCTTCACCACTCTCTGTAGAGCTTTCCTCTCTTCAACTGTGCAGCCTCCATGCCACACGTTGATGCTGGAGCACAGGACGCTCTCCACTGCACACCTGTAGAACGAGGTGAGAACTGGGCTGCTCAGACCAGCACGTCTCAGCCGTCTGAGGAAGTAGAGTCTCTGATGACCTTTCTTGATCAGGCTGGTGGTGTTGTTGCTCCAGCTGAGGTTATCATTCATGTGTACACCCAAGTATTTGTAGCTGGAGACCACTTCCACTGCAGACCCACCTATTTTCAGTGGGGCATGGGTGTGTTTGTTCCTTCTGAAGTCCACAATCATCTCCTTTGTCTTCTTCACATTCATGTGAAGATTATTCTCTTTGCACCAGCTCTCCAGGTGTTCCACCTCCTGTCTGTAGCTGTACTGTACTCAGACAGGGTATATGCAGGAATAATGAAATTAATTTCAATACCTTTTCAAGACTTTTTAAAGACCTTCCAAAATAAATTCAAGACTGTATCGTCACTTTGTTTTATTAAGCAACAAATCTTTGATTTACAAAACTGCTGTTGTTTTCAATTAAATCTGTGAATTTAAAACCTACAACAGAACTGAGATACAGTGGAAAGAAAAAAGTTCAAAAGAAGAAACTGAACCACGACTAGGTTTAAGAAAATATAGCTTAGGTTACAACAAGACTCGTAGCTATTTTAAAGTAACTTGGTTGAACAATGGCGAATAAGAAATAAACAGTAATTATTACATGTGCCTCAGTGCAGTTGCTTTGCATTCCAGCAACTCTTAAGTTTGTACCAGCTCACTGAGTTTTTCTTTACGTCTCCTTCTCAAGACATTGGACTTGGTGATCAGTTGGTCCTTTAAAGAACCTGACTTTCCCTCTGCCTGCTCTGACAAGTGATCTGCATCTTTTTGCAGAGAATCACACACCTCTTGTAGAACTTTTCTCTTTTTTTCAGCTCTTCTAACTCAGCTTCAGCGTTCATGCCCATCGAGGCTACGCTCATCTTTTTTTTAACAAAATGTACAATAAGCCTCGCGGTTATTCTCAGCGACAGGCCTCAGCCATTCTTGAAAATCAGGCATCTCCAACCAGGAGTCCGAAAACTTGCATTTACCCATTGTTCTCACGGTCTCGCGGCAACTTACTCGAACACACAGCCTCAACTTGGAGATAAAGCAGCCGCGCATGCACACAAGATAGGCCTAGCCGTAAAGGCTGTTGTAACCTGACACTCTAAATTTGTGCAAAGCAGTTTCCGAAACCTCCGCGGCGAGGAAAACAAATATTAGTCATACATACTTTTTGCTGTCAAATTATTTAAAGCTAAAATAACAGCAAAAAAAATAATACCTCATCAAATCGCTTTCAAGACTTTTTAATACTTTTCAAGACCCTTAATTTTCCCAAAATTGATTTATCAACTTTTAATAACTTTCAAGACCCCGCAGACACCCTGTCAGACCAGCTGTTTGTGTGTTATGGGGGCCCTAGACTAGGCTACCCTCTTTCCAAGCAGCGCCTCTCCCACTGGATCGTGGATGTCATCTGCCACGCCTACGCAGCACGACACCATCCCCTGCCAGTCGGCGTGAAGGCACACTCTACTAGGAGCGTTTCCAGTTCCTGGGCTGCCCTGAGAGGGGTCTCACTGGAAGCAATATGTGCTGCTGCATCATGGGCTTCCCCAAGCACGTTCACCAGATTCAAGTGGTCACCCCTCATCCCCTGAGCCAGGTTATTCTGCAAGGGTCCCCTGGGCTTCCGTAGTGAGGTATGTGCTCAGGATTCCTTGTGACATCGTTGATACTAGTCATTCAGTGCTTTCAGCACCGCCCTCTGGCGGTCAGGAGAGATGAAATAGAACGAAAGTTACGAATGTAACTATGGTTCTATGAATCCCGGATGACTGCCAGAGCTTCTCTGTCACTCAGAATCCTTGCTTTACGCGAGAAGATTCTGTAGGACTGAATTAACGGATAACGCTAGGCTATGTAGCCTCTTGATTGCTTATCCGGTCACACCTGTGTGACGTCATTGATATAATTACTCAAACAGCGCATGCGCGAAGGGAATATTCAGTGCTTTCAGCACCGCCCTCTGGCGGTCATCCGGGATTCATAGAACCGTAGTTACATTCGTAACTTTTGTTTTATTTGAAGAGATTTCCTATTCCCCCATTTCATTATTACACCTGCATCAGCTCTATAGCTATGTGCGTTTCTGCTGTTTGCAATTCTGTGACTTTTCTGTGTGCTAAGAACCCAAGTTACAGCCTAAGGCCCTCACCTTAGGCTATAACCCATGGCGCTTCACACTCAACTTGTATGGTCCCTCCTGCAGGTGGGGGGGCCAACAGGACGGCAAACCCATGTTGCTCATTCAGTTTGAGACCGACCTGACTCCATGGGTATAGACCCGGTCACCAGGCACTTGCTGAAAAGGCCCTCCCCCGAGGCCTGACTCCAGGGTGAGGCTTCAGTAACCCACGTCCGGGCAAGAGACACCAAGCCCTTTGCTGTTTTCCATCCATATGAGTCTTTGTAATGACTCTTTGTCTGGTCTCACCTAGGATTAATCTGCCTCCCTACCAGGGTAAATTGCTGCCAACAGCATACAGTACCTCCTAGGTTCATTCTGGCGCTCAAACTCCTCCATCACGATAAGGTGGTGATTCAAGGAGTACAAGATTTTTATTTCTGAAAATTCAGAGTTTAAAGACTTCCAAACATTTCTCTGTCTATTAGAACTTAAAGTCGTCCTAATGTGTGACTCGGCTGGAAACTGCTGATTCAGGGTGGCGTCACATTGACCACAGTCTGGCTGCAAACAAAAGCAGTGCTTTTCAGCTAGACGTGACTCACTGGACTGAAGTAACATCGAGCCTTACGCTTCGCTCCTGCACAGGGTGTTACAGTAATCCTGCAAGTGTCTGCTGAGATCCTGACAGCTGCAGTTTGGCTAAAGGAAACATTTCTCACTGCTGCCTCTGAGCGTCAGCATCTCTGTCATTCAGTTCAGTGGTTTTGAGACAAACCGTGGTCGATCAAATGATCAGCTGAGCTCCAGCTGCCTGTACAAAATGTGTGTTTCACTTACGGTACACACTCGCAGCTAAAAAAACAGGATGGACTGGTCCCATGAGCATGACTCTTTTTAATTTATGATGTTTCTGAACTTCTTTGTCGCCAATTAAAAAAAACATCAGAAAGATTATTTTCTGAACCAAATGTTGCTATAAGACACAGAAAACATGGCACTCAAGTCATTGTGTTTGTGTTTGAATGTGTACCTTTTGCAGCTCTGTAACGTACTGAGCCACCATGAAGACTGACAGTGCAGTGAAGCTCTCAGCTTTAGCAGCAATGTGAGAGTACATCCTCTCTACCAGTCTGGAGCACTGCAAATACACATCACTCTCCACACCTTCAGAAACCACAAAAAAGGTTATTTACCCTACATGTTTGTGGAAGATACAAGTTTTCTATTTAACTAATGCAAATGTGGCTTCACATTTTATTTTTAGTAATGTGTATTTAAATGAATTCTTTCATAAAATGGCTTGACAGAAAAGCTAAATTTCAATTTACGGCCATTATTCATTCAACTTTTATTTATACAGGTTAATCCCATTGAGCCTCTTGGACTCATTTCCAAGAGAGACCTGATTTTAACAAACATGAAGTGAAAAAGCACTTTAGTGTGTTAAAACATTCTGCTAAGATGTCAGTTTCTACAAACCAGATTCCAAAATAGTTGGGACACTAAACAAATTAACACAAAAAACTTTCTCACAAATTACCACACAACACAAAGATTTAACACTGGACTCTGTGTCATCAAACGGGTTATTCACTAAACTCTCGGTCATGTGCTCATTCAGTTTGCACTACTTCTCATATTTGCACTAATGTTTGTATTACATTACTGCCTATAGTCATACTACTGTTTACATTCACTGTTTACATTTATTAATACTGTTTACATTTATTACTACTGTTTACATTTATTACTACTGTTTACATTTACACTACTTTTATATCTACACTACTGCTGATACATATACAGTATTCTCTGACTAGCCTTATTTAAGGATGCCCAATGTGCCTTATGTGCCTTACTGCATATGCCACTTTGCCTCTATACCAACATCAACTACCTCATACATATACTGTGTACATTAACTCATATGCTGCTTTGCCACTCTTTGCAAATGTCAATGCTAGAACCTTCAGTTTATTTTATAGATATACTTTTTATACTACTATGCAAAAACTCAGGACAGTATTACACTTTTATTATTTCATTTTATGCTTATGTTCATTAAATGTTTAGTGTTTTAGTGTTGGTGTAAATTTTCATACTTTTATACTACTATGCAAAAACTCAGGACAGTGTTACACTTTTACTATTTTATGCTTATGTTTATTAAATGTTTCAGTGTTTTAGTGTTTAAATGGTTACTGTTGCACCGAGGGACTGAGAGAAACGCAATTTCAATCCTGTGTATGTCCTGTACATATTGCAGTTCTGACAATAAAGTTGACTTTGAAATTGTGAATAACAATTCAATGCATTGATGTGGAGGTGCCAACATCTAATATTTTATTCAGAATAGAACTCAAATCACAGATCAAAAGTTTAAACTGTGAGAATGTATCATTTTAAGGGAAAAATATGTTGTTTCAAAATCTCATGGCGTCAACAAATCCCCAAAAAGTTGGGACAAGTCCATTTTTACCACAATGTGGCATCCCCACTTCTTCTTCTTAACACTCAACAGACGTCTGGGGACAGAGGAGACCAGTTTCTCAAGTTTAGAAATAGGAATGCTCTCCCATTCATGTCTAATACAGGCCTCTAACTGTTCAATCGTCTTGGGCCTTCTTTGTCGCACCTTCCTCTTTATGATGCACCAAATGTTCTCTATAGGTGAAAGATCTGGACTGCAGGCTGGACATTTCAGTACCGGATCCTTCTCCTACGTAGCCATGATGTTGTGATTGCTGCAGAATGTGGTCTGGCATTATCTTGTTGAAAAATGCAGGGTCTTCCCTGAAAGAGATGACGTCTAGATGGGAGCATATGTTGTTCTAGAACCTGAACATAGTTCTCTGCATTAATGGTGCCTTTCCAGACATGCAAGCTGCCCATGCCACAAGCGCTCATGCAACCCCATACCATCAGTGATGCAGGCTTCTGAACGGAGCGTTGATAACAACTTGGGCTATCCTTGTCCTCTCTGGTCCGGATGACATGGCGTCCCAGTGTTCCATAAAGAACTTCAAATCGTGACTCATCTGACCACAGAACAGTCTTCCATTTTGCCACACTCCATTTTAAATGACCCCTGGCCCAGTGCAAACGTCTGAGCTTGTGGAGCTTGCTTAGAAATGGCTTCCTCTTTGCACTGTAGAGTTTCAGCTGGCAACGGCGGATGGCACGGTGGATTGTGTTCACTGACAATGCTTTCTGGAAGTATTCCTGAGCCCATTCTGTTATTTCCTTGACAGTGGCATTCCTGTTTGAGGTGCAGTGACGTTTAAGGGCCCGGAGATCACGAGCATCCAGTAGAGTTTTACGGCCTTGACCCTTACGCACAGCGATTGTTCCAGATTCTCTGAATCTTTTGATGATGTTATGCACGGTTGATGATGATAACTTAAAAGTCTTTGCTATTTTACGCTGGGTAACACCATTCTGGTATTGCTGCACTATCTTTCTGCGCAACAATGGTGGAATTGGTGATCCTCTTACCATCTTGGCTTCTGAGAGACACTGACACTCTGAGAAGCTCTTTTTATACCCAATCATGTTGTCAATTGACCTAATTAGTGTTAATTGGTCTTCCAGCTGTTCGTTATATGCTCAATTTCCTTTTTTCCAGCCACTTATTGCTACTTGTCCCAACTTTTTGGGATTTGTTGACACTGTGAAATTTTGAATCAACATATTTTCCTTTAAAATTTTAAATTTATTCAGATTAAACTTTTGATCTGTCATCTATGTTCTATTACAAATAAAATATTGACATTTGCCATCTCCACATTGTTTTTATTCACAATTTGTTTAGTGTCCCAACTTTTTTGGAATCCGGGTTGTAGTCAATTTTAACAAAATAGAGTTAAAATTGTGAACCTGGTGGTTAAGTTTAATTAATTTAGCTTACAGTATTGTTGTGTGACCTTTTCAGTTACTATAAGATTGATGACGACACTACCACAGTGGAAACACTGTGGTAGAATTAACCAGATTCTACAGAAACCAAACTACAGTGCAGGAGTGGACTGAACTATCCACCATACAGTTCTCCTGCTTTAGATGAAAGATTTGATTCCATCGGGACCTAAAAACGTGATACAACTCTGCTGTTACGTAACGTGCAGATTTTCATTCAGTGCTCTTTAGTGAAAACTTTGACCTGCGCAACGTGCTAGGAAATTTAAACTGTCTAGGAATGAGGAAGTAGAATATTTCTCATTAATCTTGAGCTTTTTATTTGTAATAATATCTGGCTAAACAAGATTACTTTCCTTCAATTTAAAACAATTCCCAGAATAGTAACCAACTAAGTCACATTAATCTGATGTATAAAATATTACATTTAAGAAAGCTTAGTTAATATTCTCTAATCCATACACACACTATATACAGTACCGGTATATATATTATATTTACTTGGGGCAGTGTCCCCTCTCTGTCGACCCTCCTGGATGATAGACGCCACCAAACGATAAAAGACATTTACGAAGGATGGAGCTGCCTTTAGTAACACCTGCAGACACACATAAGGACAAGGTAAAATAAAAATAAATAAAAATGTATTTGTCAAATCAATAGAACCCTGTATAGATAGAAATCTGGTTTGCTTTTAAAAAATGTTTGCAGTTTAACAAACTTCATTAGAAACTCAACAAACATTATTTAGAAGATGATCTTCTTTCTTCTTATTCTTGATTTCCAGATTACTTAAAACAGACTCATTGATCTATTAATTTCATGCTTATGTATCAATACTGACCTGGTCATATTGTGTGAATAACTGGGTGTAAGTTTAAAAGAAAATACAGAAGAAGAAAAAAACCCTACAATTTATTTTGTATATTTTATATTAAAGAAAATAGGAAATTCATGTAGAAACATTTTTGCATTTGGAAATATGAGTCTATAAATATCCATCTGCTACAAGAGTATCAGTACTAACAGAAAAGTAGCCATCAGTAGACAGCACAAAAAGTAATGGAGATAAAAATACAGATGTCTGATTACTGTATCTTCACAGACAGATGGAGATAGAGAGACAGAATAGAGACGAGGAAGGATTGATCACCACCTCCCTCTTCCTTCACGGCTTGTCTCCTTTGTTGACGTCTTTTGTCCTCACAAACATCTGAAATCATTTACCTGACTCTGGCCTGTTTAATTCACAGCAGCTGCCAGTTGTGCTGTTACTGTTTAAAAAAACAGTAAAACGAAAAGAAAAAAAGATCTGGACAACATTAACTTGAAAAATTACACAGGTCTATGTCCAAAAAAAAAAAAAAATGTTGATTATAACCAACTGAATGAAGCACAAACTCCAGTATGGGTCAAAAATGTGAATGTTGTGAGGTTTTTAAGCAGCTGCTGTTCAAATGTAGTGAGCAGCAAAAATCTATGGTACTTGAAAGTGACATTCTTCTGGGAAATATCCTGAGGGCTAAGCAGCAGGACATACCACACTTTCATTATTTGAATTCAAACCAGAGGCTTGGAACGGCAATGACTTTCAGTAAATAAACTGGATTACCGTAGTTCAAATGGGAATAGGAAAAAACGGATTTAAGCATGATCCTGAATCAAGAACAAACAAAAATGTAACATTTAATGAAAACAAACACCTCAACGACTTTATCTGATCAGATGCTTCCACTACAAATGCAGAAGCTTCAAAGAAGTGCTTTGATTTTCCACAGACAGAGACTTTCTATTTGTGAGTGCACAGCAATAACTAAACTGACTCACTTCACAAACTTGTGGTATACACAGAAAGGAAAGTTCATGCTCAATAATCCAGGTACCAAATCCAATAATTCTCAGTCGGGTCATCTGGACAGTTTCTTTTTTATAAAAACGTTTTGCCCTCCACACCTCCGCATCATCAGTCAGACGAGTTCCAGCAAACCGTTTCCCCACCAAGCAGTAAACACCTTGTGTGGACCAACCAGTTTACTGGAGTCAAGTTGGTTTCTGGGGGCCGTCCTGTCCCTCGTCGACTCCTCCCTGGCAGGCAGTCACAGCCAAAGTGGTTCAAGGCAAGAAAGTTCATGCTCAATAATCCAGGTTCCTTTAACCACTTTGTCTGTGACTGCCTGCCTGGGAGGAGTCGACAAGGGACAGGACGGCCCCCAGAAACCATCTTGGCTCCAGCAAACTGGTTGGTCCACTTAAATCAGCACACGTCCACGTCCAGGCCCGTCTTAAGTTTGCCCATGACCATTTGAATGATCCAGAGGAGTCATAGGAGAAAGTTATGTGGTCAGATAAGACCAAAATATAACTGTTTGGTCTTAATTCCAATTGCCGTGTTTGGAGGACAAAGAATGATGAGTACAATCCCAAAAACACCATCCCTACTGTGAAGCATGGGGGTGGAAGCATCATGCTTTGGGGATGTTTCTGCACATGGGACAGTATGACCACTGTATTAAGGAGAGGATGACTGGAGCCATGTATTGTGAGATTTTGAGGAACAACCTCCTTCCCTCAGTTAGAGCATTGAAGATGGGTTGTGACTGGGTCTTCCAACATGACAATGACCCGAAGCAAACAGCTAGGACAACAAAGGAGTGGCTCCATAAGAAGCATATCAAGGTTCTGGAGCGAGTGGCCTAGCCAGTCTCCAGACCTAAACCCTATAGAAAATCTTTGGAGGGAGCTCGAACTCCATGTTTCTCAGCAACAGTTCAGAAACCTGGTTGATCTAGAGAAGATCTGTGTGGAGGAATGGGCCAAAATCCTGCTGCTGCAGTGTGAGCAAACCTGGTGAAAAACTACAGGAAACCTCTGACCTCTGTAATTGCAAACAAAGGCTACTGTACTAAATATTAACATTAATTTTCACAGGTGTTCAAATACTTATTTGTAGCAGTAACACACAAATAAATTATTTCTAAAAATCATACATTGTGATTTCCGATGTTTTTTTTTTTTTTTTTTTTTTTAAGATTACAGTATGTCTCTCACAGTGGACATGCACCTAAGATGAACATTTCAGACCCCTCCATGATTTCTAAGTGAGAAAACTTGCAAAGTCTCAGAAATAGTTCTACTTGATATACTTTTTAAGATTTTACAAATAATGAGAACATTCATGTTTTGGTACAAATCTCCACATTTGTCACCACATCATTTTACTCCTGAACTCCACTGACCACACAACTGTTTGCCTTATAGTACCTTGGGGTGGCACTGGATGATGGCAAACAGCGCCTCGTGGACTGCCATGAACACAGAGTGGTACACAGGTGGGCTCAGGTGGTTGAGAGGCAGCGACTGGAGCGCTCCAAGAATCATATTCACATGTTGAGGGTTTTTGATGAGTCCCTCCCCCTGACGCAACAACGTTGTCATGGAGGTCACGGTGGGAATGGTGAAGGAGAGGGTGAGAGAGTCATACTGACTGGACGTTCTAACCAAGAACTGTAATAAACAAAGATAACGTGTTAAATATCAAAAACATACATTTATGAGAATAGAAAGTTGTTCTACATACAGTATAACACAAAAAACATATTTTCTTTAGGAATTAACTTTTTAAGCCCATTTAGTCCTCATTTTATCCACCTTATTCCTAGGCCCCATGGTGCTTTGCGTGAATTATGGGCACGACTTCCAGCGCGGACCAGATCCGGCATTTGTTATTGTGCGAACAGTACGGGCTAATGTAGCTTCTCTGAGCACTGTGTGAGCACTAATTTAGACCTGTGGAAACACCACCTGTCAGAGCTCAAACAGGAGAATATAATCACATCGCTGCCTGCTGCAGACGAGGGATGGAGGACAACCTGAAGAAGTGGCTGCAGATTACATCTACTAGCATATTTAGCTACTTCATTGACTCAGTTGCTTCCGAAGGTGACGCGATGAACAACCTGAACCTGTGTGTTGTATTGTTTTTGTACTTTATGTTCTATGTCACACAGTGATCCTGAAGAATGCCGTTTCATTTCAGTATGTACTTGTACGTAGCTGAAACAACAATAAATCTTCTCTGACTCTCAAAAGCTCTGAGGCATATTAGTATCCATGCAGTAATAAGGTTACTGGCGTTTTGTTAAAAGAGGAAGGACACAGCCTTATTCAGAGTCAGAGTCAGAGTCAGAGAGTCTTTATTGTCATTTGCACCGCATGTAGTACATGTGATGAAAACGAAATTATGTACACGGGGTCCCAGTTACATCCAACAACAACTACAAGAGAAACAACAAATGCAAGAGAAAAACAGTAATAACATTCTAGGATTAACTAAGAGAAGCATCAGCTAGTAATACTCTAAGCCCTAATGTAGTAGAAAAACATCGTTATAAACAGCAGCACGAACATGAGTCATTATGAGCAGATGGTCACAGGTGAAACGCAGCAACAAGAAACAGATCAGCATCAACATGATGTGATATTTTGCAGTGTTTATTCTTGTTATTTATTTATTCATGAGTCTGACAGCCTCAGGGTAGAAGCTGTTCCTCAGTCTAGTGGTTCTACATTTGATGCTCCTCAACCTCCGTCCTGAGGGGAGCGGGGCAAAGAGCGAGTGTGCTGGGTGAGTGAGATCCTTCATGATGCAGGTGGCTCTTTTCCTGCACCTGGAGGTGTAAACGTCCGCGATGGTGGGGAGTCTGACTCCAACAGACTTCTGTGCAGCCTTCACCTTAAAGCAGACAAAGCCCAGCCAAAGCCTTAAAGTCACTGATTTCATTTGATCAGGTTGTTCTGCAGCTGTGAACAGCACAACAGGTACCTGAACTCCATGAGGCTATTTTAATCAACTTCATGGTTGATAAATAAATGTAAACAAAACAAAAAACAACTGTTTTATCTGCTAAACTGAATGCAAATTACTTTCAAATAACCCACAGTTCACGCTCTGCTACCATGTTTAACCAATGCTTACTGCTACTGTTTCTAGTCAACTACACTCACACCTGTCCAACAACAACATTTATGAAGTTTCAATCCGGTTTTCGCCCCCACCATAGCACCGAAACAGCTCTAATAAAAATTACTAACGACCTTCTTCTTGCTGCTGACTCTGGTCTTCTGTCCATCCTCATTCTTCTTGATCTAAGTTCTGCCTTCGACACCATCTGTCATTCTATCCTCCTCAACAGACTAACCTCCATTGGCATCTCAGGTACCCCGTTAGACTGGTTCAACTCCTATCTCTCTGACCGCACTCAATTCATTCAGCTTAAATCCTTCCGTTCCCAGTCTTCCCCTGTCTCCACGGGTGTCCCCCAAGGCTCTGTCCTCGGACCCCTCCTCTTCATCATTTACCTCCTTCCTCTAGGTCACATCTTCCGCAAATACGGCGTCCATTTCCACTGTTATGCTGATGACACACAGCTCTACTTGTCATCAAAACCTAACTCCACCCACCCACCCTCCATCCTCACCGACTGTCTCAATGAGCTAAATCACTGGTTTTCTAACAATTTCCTTCAACTAAACAGTAACAAAACAGAAATCATTCTTGTTGGTACCAAAAACTCTATTTCAAAATCAGAACATCTTCTCGTCCCCCTTAACAACTCTCTGCTATCCCCCTCCCCTCAGGTCAAGAGTCTCTGTGTCATCCTCGACACCACTCTCTCCTTCACTTCACACATCAACAATGTTACTCGGTCTGCCTATTTCCACCTCCGTAATATTAACCGTCTCCGTCCTTCTCTCACACCCCGCTCCACAGCCATCCTGGTGCACAGTCTTGTGACTTCCCGTATCGATTACTGCAACTCCCTTCTCTATGGCCTCCCTAACAAATCTCTCCACAAGCTACAGATGGTCCAGAACTCAGCTGCCCGTGTCATCACTCAAACCTCCTACTATAACCACATCACTCCTGTCCTGCAGCAGCTCCACTGGCTCCCGGTTAAATCACGCATCATCTTCAAAATTCTACTTCTCACGTTCAAAGCTATCCACAACCTTGCCCCTCCTTATCTATCTGACCTCCTACAAATCTCCATCCCATCACGCTCTCTCAGATCCTCCTCTTCGCTACATCTCCATGTACCCTCTGCCCGCCTCTCCACCATGGGGAGCAGGGCCTTCACCTGCTCTGCCCCTCACCTCTGGAACGCTCTACCGTCAGACCTTCGAAACACCACCTCCCTTTCTCTGTTCAAGACTGCTCTGAAAACACATCTCTTTAGACAAGAAAGTTCATGCTCAATAATCCAGGTATCAAATCCATCTTGGCTCCAGCAAACTGGTTGGTACACTTACCAGTAAGTTGTTTACGGCTTGGTGGGGGAACAGTGTGCTGGAACTACTCTGACTGATGAAGCCCTCTGGAAGTGAGGGTTAAACGTTTCTACTAAAATAAACTGTCCAGATGACCTGATTGAGAATTATCGGACATCTCTTTAGACTCTCTTATCATTAACTTTACTAAAATGTATTTTATATTATTTTGTATTTCCATCCATCCATCTTCTTCCGCTTATCCGGGGTCGGGTCGCGGGGGTAGCAGCCTAAGTAGGGAGGCCCAGACTTCCCTCTCCCCAGCCACTTGGAGCAGTTCCTCCGGGGGAATCCCAAGGCGTTCCCAGGCCAGCCGAGAAACATAGTCCCTCCAGCGCGTCCTGGGTCTTCCTCTGGGTCTCCTCCCGGTGGGACGTGCCCGGAACACCTCACCAGGGAGGCGTCCAGGAGGCATCCTAACCAGATGCCCGAGCCACCTCAACTGGCTCCTCTCGATGTGGAGAAGCAGCGGCTCTACTCCGAGTCCCTCCCGGATGACTGAGCTTCTCACCCTATCTCTAAGGGAGAGTCCAGCCACCCTGCGGAGAAAACTCATTTCAGCCGCTTGTATCCGAGATCTTGTTCTTTCGGTCATAACCCAAAGCTCATGACCATAGATGAGGGTGGGAACGTAGATCGATCGGTAAATTGAGAGCTTTGCCTTTTGACTCAGCTCTCTCTTCACCACGACAGACCGGTACAGCGCCCGCTTCACTGCGGACGCTGCACCTATCCGCCTATCGATCTCTTGGGATCTCTCTTGGGTGTATTTTGTATTTTATATTCTTTATTTATTCTATATTTCAATTTGTTCCTACTGATGTTTCAACTGTGTTTGTTAAGTGTCCTTGGGTGTCCTGAAAGGCGCTTTTAAATAAAATGATGATTATTATTATTATTACTTCCTGTATCTGACAGGAAGTGGTACCCATAATCATTTAGACAGTGGAGCCTCCAGGAATAAGGTGGATAGTTTACACACCAAGTTACTGCATTGAGAGCACAGTTTCTTTGAGAAACAGGCATCTGAACACTAAAATATCACAGACCAGCTATAACAATAACACAGTTCAACTATCTTTAATTTAGAGGTGAGGTCATCCCGACAGCGAGATGGAGAACTGATGCTATCAGCAGTTTTATTTATTTTTTTATGTTTTGATGGCCTCATGATTACTTTAATCTAAAAATAACTGAACTGTGATTATTATACACATCTGTCTACAAATAATGCTCCTATTATCACTTGAGTATTCTCATTATATTAAGTCTTAACTCCTATCAGAGTGTGAGGTCTTCTCACCACCATAGCAGAAAAGATCTGAGGTACGATAAGCCACAGAGCTTTGAAGCAGGTCTCTGGTAACTGACAAGTGGACAGCAGCTTCATAGTAACTACAGCAGACAAGACCTCCTGCAAAGAGTTAGAAGAGAGTTCAAGTACCAAGTCTTCAACATAAGTATGTGAAGTCTTATAATTACCATGCTTTATAAAATCCACTCAGGTACAAAGTAGTTTGATATTAAATACATTTACAAAGGTAAGTTTACTCATGTTAAAGAGTATCAGTGCAAACATCTTAAAATGGAAGAGATCCTAAAGTACATTAAATTGCTGAGTAACTTGTTTCACTAACATCTCACTGAAATTTGCCAGACTAAACTTGGACTCACCTTGTAGTTTCCTGCCCTAAGCTTGCTAACATCCAGTCCTTCTGTGATCATGAGCAGAAGCACGCTGAACTGATCTGTAGTAGTTTTCTCCAACAGGTGGCGCAACAGCCCCTGCACTGCAGGCTCTAGTTTCTCAACCTCATTTGTTGACAACCAAGGAGCTGAAATGCAAGATTTAATACTATAGAAATTATACCATAACGTTACAAGACGCTTGATTATTTTATTTTTTTTGCAAATACACAGTAAAAAAAGATCTAAAATTCAGCTTAAATTTCATTCTTAAGCATGTCCAGCTAAATCTGATTTAACTAAGAGAATGGCTAACCTGAAAAGCTCATGTTAAATTTGCACAATACAGGTAGTCGACGACGGCCTCGACTTACGACGTTTCGCGGTTACGAACGCTCTCCCATTGAAAAGCATTGTTTCGAGTTACACGGTTTATGCGCCTTTACACCAAAAAATACGGTACCGAAACTCAGCGGAGGTGGGAATTTACAGGAGGGGGAGGGGGGAGAGTGTACCTTAGCGGCCATGGGCGGAGGATTACAGCTGAAAATTACAACAGGCAGACCGGAGGCAGAGGAGGTTAGGAGGGGCTAACATGCTAACAGACCTTACTGTAAAACTATGGACCGCGTGTGGAAAAGTATAGGAGACCTTTGTTTGGACCCGAGGTTTACGAGGCAGAGAGGCTACAGCTGAGCAATGAGCTAACATGCTAACAAGCGGAAGAAGGCTTCACCAGCTCCCAGTAGGTTATTAACTCTTTTTTCCCTTCATTATGGCTCCAAATGTATGGAGCTAACATGCCAACAGGCCTTACTGTAAACAGTCTGGACCGCGCGAACTACAGGCAGCCTCAGATGTTGGAGGAACACCGAGCTAACATGCTAACAGGCGGAGGAAGGCTTCACCAGCTCCCAGTAGGTTATTAACTCTTTTTTTCCTTCATTATGGCTCCAAATGTATGTGTTTTTTTATAATTATGTAGGGTACTGTGTTCGGATAGGCTAAGTGCTTGGTAAAATACAGAACTGTACGTATAAGGTGCAGTTTGGACGTATTTTCCGACTTACGACGAAATTCGACTTGCGACGTCACGTAGGAACAGAACTCGTTCGTAAGTCGGGGACTACCTGTATTCATACATAATTTTTAAAAAGCAAAAATGTGGGTTTAAAGTACCTTTCAGAAGTCTGAGCACATTCTGCAATATGTGACCATACAGCTCCTCCATCTCTTCACCTTGCTCCTCCTCTGCTTTCAGCACCTCCACGGTTTTATAAAACGTAGACAGGAAGTGGAGAGAGAAAAGCAGGAAGTCCATGGGCCTTGGCGCAGAGCTCATTTCTTTGAGAATCTGCTGGCAGATTATCTGATAAAGGGTCATATGGGTGAGCTGGGTGCTCGACTGTTTGCTCTCAGTTTCCACT
>JBBPBX010005507.1:42712-71871 GCA_038048925.1 Garcialebias charrua | reverse complement strand
TTATTAAGGTTTTGTTAATGTTGAATAAATCCTAAATAGCCAAGTTATTTTTCACTTGTGGAAATCTAAAATGTTTACCCAACCTGGGTCATGATGAAACACTCAACCTGTAGCAGGTCACTAAAGTGGCAAAAATTGTGTCAAAGAAAAGTAGTGCAAAAGTCACAAATCAAATGATAGGATTTTACAACGTTTCACTGACGTTTTTCTTTTTCTGTTCGTGTTGAAGCGGCTGCTTCAACAACCCGCCCGGACAGAAAAAGCTGTGACACAAAACGTGCGTGGTGACGTCGTTGTTACGCAGCGAAACACTCAACCTGTAGCAGGTCACTAAAGTGGCAAAAATGGTGTCAAAGAAAAGTAGTGCAAAACATTTTGGTCACAAATCAAATGATAGGATTTTACAACGTTTCACTGACGTTTTTCTTTTTCTGTTCGTGTTGAAACGGCTGCTTCAACAACCCGCCCGGACAGAAAAAGCTGTGACACAAAACGTGCGTGGTGACGTCGTTGTTACGCAGCGCTCACTCCAACAGCAGGCGTTAGCGATAGCAGGCTAAAAGCTAAGCTAGTCTCCAAAGCGCGTTGTTTTCGCTTCAAAACGAGTCAAACGAGTGCTCATGACCGTCAGAATGTGACTGAACAAAGTTTCACAAGCGAAGAGAAAGCTGACGACATCACGATGTGGACGTAGTTCGGTTTTGTTAAACTGCAGGCTTCTTCTGCAGCGAGTCCTACTCGGTTTCTTTATTTTGCAAAACGTGACGGAGTCGTTCTAACTAGCGGTGGGAACATCTAACTGACAGATGTATGTTTTATTGACTTTTAGAAAATGTCAATACAAACCTGTTTTTGGTATTCAACGTCTCCTGCTTTGATTTTTGTCTGATTTCCACAAGTGAAAAATAACTTCTGGCTATTTAGGATTTATTCAACATGAACAAAACCTTAATAAAGCATGAATAGTCTTCACTTTAGAAGGGTTCACAAATACACTTAAGTAACTACTAGCAACTGCCTTAATTAATGATGCATTGCAGGATTAATAGATAGTGAATTCAAACATTATTTAACAATTAGTACGCATTTAAATAAGTGTGTTAATTAATAGTGTATTAAGTGTGAATAATCCTTAATTAATGATGTTTTCAATGTTAATTAAATGTTTATTAATGCTTAAATAAGGCTAAATAAGGTGTAGTTATTATAAACTGTTACCAAGTACTTTAAATATTGAACATTTTTCGCTTTATTTAAAAATATCAAATGTTTTTATTTCTTGTAAAATTTTTGATTATGGCTTACAAATAATGAAAATCCAAAAGCCAGTGTCTCAGAAAATGAGAATATCTACAGCCAGCTTCTGGTATCTTTGTCAGTGTGGGCAGGAGCTGAGTCCTGCTGGAAAATGAACTCAGCATCTCCATGAAGCTCCTCAGCAGGAAGAAGCAGGAAGTCTCTAAAATGTCCTGCTAGATCAGTGGTCCCCAAACTACGGCCCGCGGGCCGGATGCGGCCCGCCTCCACATTTGGTCCGGCCCCCAGAACAATACCATAGAGCATTTAGATTTTTTTTTTCATGTGTGCATTTGTATTTGATAATAAAGTTGGACTTTTGCAATAAAATGTTCCTTAGTTATGAACTATTTTGAACTATTGTTCCACATTTGATTTATTGTGTTCCACCCTTCTGCGGTCTGTGCCCCTATCTGGCAACCCCCAGAAAAAAATCCTAAACCCGCCCCTGTCAAAGACAGAACGGAATAATGGCAAAAAGATTAGGTAAGAGAAATTTTGATTCAGAATGCAGGGCATTTAAGCTGCAGTGGACAAAGGATTATTTTTTTGTTCAATGCAAAGAAAAGGCTGTCTGTGTCATCTGTCAAGAGGCGGTGGCGGTATTCAAATAATACAATCTGCGGCGACACTATGAATCCCGTCACAAAGACAAGTATGATAGCTTGCAAGGCCAAATGCGAGCAGACAAACTCTCAAAGCTAAAAAGTGGACTGTTAGCTCAGCAGAATACATTTGCACTTTTGTTAGAGAGGGTTATTTGGTTATTATTTATTTTATTAATAGTGTTATTATTTATTTTATTAATAGTGTTATTATTTATCTCCTGACTTTTGTGCTGTGAAGAACCCAGAGAGGGTTATTTGATTGTGCTTTCTGGAAAACAATACATTTTTACATTTAGGCACTCCTGCAATCATCACACTTTTTCCTGTTACAAACTGACTCCGGCCCCCCACCAGAGAAGGGAAAAGTTATGTGGCCCTCACAGGAAAAAGTTTGGGGACCCCTGTGCTAGATGCTGCGTGGACTGGACTTCAGAGAACCCAGTGGACCAGAACCAGCAGAGGACATGGACCCAAACCATCACTGACTGTGGAAACTTCACTCTGGACTTCAACAACGTGGATTCTGAACCTCTCCACTCTTCACACTCTGGGACCTTGACTTATAAATGACATGAAGTACTTTAATCTGAAAAGAGGACATTGGACACTGAGAGACAGTCCAGTTCTTCTTCTCCTCAGCAGGTAAGATACTTCTGATGTTGTCTCTGGTTCAGGAGTGGTTGGACTTGAGGAGTGAGACTTTTGTAGCTCATGAAGGAGTTAATCAGCTGATCAGGGTGAAACACCAGGAGGCTACAAGATTGAACCTCTTCACAATATTCTATTTCTCTGAAACTGACTTTTGGTTTTTCATTACTTGTAAGCCATAAGCCCTCAAATAACAAGAAATACATGCTTGAAATATTTCACTTTGTGTAATGAATCGTTATTATGTATAAGTTTCACTTTCTGAAAGGACTGACAAAAAATATTGAACTTTTTTTCACCATTTTCTGATTTTTTTAGACGTACTTGTAATCTATTAATTTCAAGATGGAGAGCTCTTCTTTTACATGGCAGAAAAAACGAATAAAGTGAGATACTATAAAATAAAAATAAACAGTATTCAAACATTTAAATTAACTGTTATTTAATGCAGCTAATTTAGTAGTCTTGCTGCTATTGGAGCAAAAATGTGACAGAAGAGCAATTTTCACCTGTTTTACTGATGATTGCCTTGTGCTTAAAACATGTTAGTAAAACTGGGAACCTGTCTCAGGTTTTGTACTGGAAGTTGCACCTCTAAGGTAGTGACTGCTGGTGATTTGAAGACTTTTGCTTTAAAGGTATAAAAAACAGTGGCGGCTCCAGAGATATTTTTCTGCAGGTGCTAAGGGGGGGCTAAGCATTTTACTGAGGATGCTATGAAGGATCATTTGTTCTTTCAGTTCTCAAGGTCAATGTGTGTCATTCACATCACATGTGGTACATAAGGTGGAACGAAACTATGGACAGGGTCCCAGTTACATCCAACAAAAATACAAATTGTAAAGAAAAACAGTAAAAAAGATCCGAGACATGAAATAAGAAATACACTAAACTAAAAATACACTAAGCACTACTAGTACGAAACAATGCGCCAAACAACAGCAGCACGAACATGAGTCTGTGTGAGCAGATGAGGACGAGTGAACACAGCAACATGAAATAGATCAGCAGCATGAGATCAGCAGCACATAACCAAATGGTATTACAGTGATTTGTTTTCACAGTGATAATTCAGACTAGGGGTTCATGAGTCTAACAACCTCGGGGTAGAAGCTTGTAGCCATAACGAAGGGTGAGATGGAGGAAGAAGGATGACACCTTTTCCATCTCAGCCCCACTACATTTGTTTTATTTATTTTTCATTCATTAAAGTTTGGCACCCACTGGTCAGTTTACTGACCAACAACAACTTAATCAATATATTCTACAAAGTACTTCAGTGACTGATTCTGATTAAGTTGTTCACCCTTTCTCTTCAACAGGTTTGACAAGGACAAAATGTACCCATTCCAAAGTCTGTTAGCTAAACTGCAGACATATTTGGCTGTTTTTTTTCTTCTTTTGTTACTTTTAGTACCACTAGATCGCATGTGTCAAACTCAAGGCCCGTGGGCCAAATCCGGCCTACCATAACCGTTTCTGTGGCTCTCTACACCCTAGAACTTCAAGATAACAGTTGTAAGCATGTTGCTCTCAGGTGGTGGGTCCCCATCCCTACACTCCCTGGTCTCTCTAGCCGTTTTCGCATTGGCCAGCCCTCAGTGGCCCGGAGCTCCCCTGGGTGTCTCTGGGCCACCCGCGTTCATTACGCATTTGCCGCAAAGCCGCCTTGAAGTGGGTGGGCAGTTCTCTGGAAGTGGGTGGGGTGCTCTCTTCACGTGGGTGGAGTGTTCGTGTTTTAAGAGAGGAGACTCGGCAAAAAAAAAATTGTTAGCTGGATATATATATATTAGTGTTTCTGCGTTTAATTTTTGTTAATAACTGATCACAAATCAGCTTATGTTACAACGTAAATAACACGAAGCGCACACCCATTTCCGCCTTTCAGCGCGACCTGAATGTCATTAAACAGCATTAAACAATAACTAATATTGTCTAACTGTTGCGCGCAGCCAGGGTTTTAAAATATAACGAATAATCTCTAACTTTTACGTGCAGCTAAAATGTCAGGAGGAGTGATTGCTATATGGGCAAGTTGGACACCTGAAAATTCAGTCTGTTCGGATAGCACAACGAGTAAATGCGTTAACGTTTTGACCGGGAGAAGTGGGTTCGCTTCCAGCCTGGGACAAAGTTATTTTACTTTCTTTTTCTTTTTATTCACATTTTCTTTTAAATAAAAAGGAGTTTGCAAACAAACTCCTTTTTATTTAAAAGAAAATGTGAATAAAGAGAAAAAAAAAGTAAAATAACTTTGTCCCAGGCTGGAAGCGAACCCACTTCTCCCGGTCAAAACGTTAACGCATTTACTCGTTGTGCTATCCGAACAGACTGAATTTTCAGGTGTCCAACTTGCCCATATAGCAATCACTCCTCCTGACATTTTAGCTGCACGTAAAAGTTAGAGATTATTCGTTATATTTTAAAACCCTGAATGCGCGCAACAGTTAGACAATATTAGTTATTGTTTAATGCTGTTTAATGACATTCAGGTCGCGCTGAAAGGCGGAAATGGGTGTGCGCTTCGTGTTATTTACGTTGTAACATAAGCTGATTTGTGATCAGTTATTAACAAAAATTTAACTCAGAAACACTAATTCAGCTAACAATTGTTTTAGGGGTTTCTCGTTTCTGTAGTTAAATTTGAATGAAATTCAACCCTCGCGCTGAGGTTGTTTGAATGAGTCCCGCCCCTGCTGCAAACAACGAATCAAATGAGAGCTGAAACTGGCTCTGTCGGGCTCGGCCCGATAAGAACCACGGTGAAGATGGTTCCAGAACAAGGGTGGATCCCGGGCGGAAAAGGTAAATGCGAAGACGCCGAACCCGGGTTAGAAGCTGGGAGAGCCGGGGAGGGCCGGCCAATGCGTAAGCGGCTTCTGTGAATTGTCTTGCTTACCTCCTCCATTTTGTTGTCCAGGTGTTTGTGATTGTCATGCTGTGTGTTCATGTACCTGTATATAAAGTCAGGGATTTTTTAATTGATAAAGCTCTGTATATGTTGTATAACACAATCATTGTTCCACATTTAATCTATTGTATTGAGGTTTGGGGAAAAGCGTGCAAAACAATTACAAAGCCTGTTTTTATTTTACAAAAGAGAGCTGTAAGAGTAATCACCAGAAAACATTTCAGTCACCCATCAAACACCTTGTTTCTTCAGCTAAATTTATTGAAATTCCAGGAATTGGTAGAATATAGTATTTTATCAGTTATGTATAGGGCTCATAATAACACATTACCTTTAAATATCCAAAGAAATTTAGACAAAGTTATTACAATCTAAAGGGACAGATATTCATCAAACCACAATTCAGAACCAGCTTAAAGGGACGGTCTACCTCAATTCAGGGAGTTGGATTGTGGAATGTTCTGGAGAGTGATGTTAAAAATGCAAAATCAATGTATACATTTAAGAAAAAGGTCAAAAAGGACTTGCTCAAAAACTATATATGATGTAGCTTAGTGTGTTTGTGTATTACACTTATGTTGTACTTATGATGTAGCTTAGTGTGTTTGTGTATTACAGTTAGAAAAATTAAGTAGAGTTATTCATTTTGTGATGTAGTTTGTGTATTACAGTTAGAAAAATTAAGTAGAGTTATTCATTTTGTGATGTAGTTTGAAGGTTATCATTGGTTGAACAAACTGTGAAATAAGGGGCAGATATAATAAGATTTCATCTTCTTTCTGCTCCTTTCATTTTATCCTACTTGTATTCTTGTATCTGATGAAACTGTTTTGTATTGTTCTTTTAAAATGAATGAATAAACATCAAATCAACGGCCCAGTCAGAGTCCAGAACCTGAACCTGAAGGTGGGACCTTCAGAGAGCTGAGCAGAAACCTCAAAGAACTGAAGCAACAATGGAAAGAAGAGTGGGTCAGAACTCCTCCAGAACCAGGAGAGAGACTGATGAAGTCCTGCAGAGAACCACAGAGGGTTCTGCTGCTGAAGGAGGTTCTGTTGGGTCAGAGGCACAAGCTGAGGTTAAATTTTAATGATTTTAGAACTTGTTAAAGATCATCCATCCAGCCATCCAGCTAACTGTCTATTCATCCATCCATTCAGCTAACTGTCTATTCATCCATCCATCCATCCATCCAGCTAACTGTCTATTCATCCATCCATTCAGCTAACTGTCTATTCATCCATCCATCCATCCATCCAGCTAACTGTCTATTCATCCATCCATTCAGCTAACTGTCTATTCATCCATCCATTCAGCTAACTGTCTATTCATCCATCCATTCAGCTAACTGTCTATTCATCCATCCATCCATTCAGCTAACTGTCTATCCATCCATCCATTCAGCTAAAAGTCTATTCATCCTTGTATCTGATGAAACTGTTTTGTATTGTTCTTTTAAAATGAATGAATGAACATCAAATCAAATCAAAAATAAGTCTGTATCTCTGTGTTTATCATTGTCCTGGCATTGTCTCCTGTTGCCTCTGTCTCCTGAGTTCCTTGTGATTCCCTGAGTATGTAAGTTTGCTGCCCTGTCAGCTATTTTATGTTCTTAACTTCTGTGGCCGTCGCAGACGCCATTTTGAAGAGTGCTAAGGGTGAATATGTTATTACAGGGAGTTCTATACCAGAACAAATGAATAATCATCCAAATAAAGTTGTCTTTTAAGTTTTATTACAAAAATAATCAAACTAAAAATCAACAACAATAATAAACAAGCAATAATAATAAATCAGTCAAGGCTTAATTCTCTTGTCTAAGGCTAAGTTAACTCTTTGAGCAGGAACTAATTCATTTTTATATGCACATGAATTTAGATGCAGTGAGACTATTTTAACAAAGTTTATTTTGGATTTTGGTTAAAAGTAGTTATTTAATGTGACCAGATAAGTCATTTATTATCACTGCAAGCCAGGAAATGATTTATCAAGTTGTATTAGCTAAAAATGGCATAACCAGAGGCATCATGTCACCAGTTTCTGCTCCTTACTGGGTCAGTGTTGAGAGCATCACTCATCTTTGTGGGCTTCAGCTGGTGGATCAGATTGTTTTTTGTTTTTTTACTCGATATAATCACAGATTTTTTTTTATTAGTTGTGTTTTGCGAGGAAAATATCACAACAACCACATGTTAAAGAATATTAAGATGAAAAAGAAAATAATCTGATATTTTTTTGGGGGTGCTAAGGGGGTGCTGTGACTTTTCCAGGGGGGGCTATAGCACACCCTAGCTCCCCCCCTGGAGCCGCCTCTGATAAAAAATAAAAATGATGTAAATGCATCCAACTATTTTCAAAAGATGTTGCTGACCAGTTATGTTCAGTGACTACATTCACATAAAATAAGTTTCAGTGCTGGGTATTTCTCCAGAATGTCTGCACTCAGGATTTGAAGCCTTGGACCCGGAGCAGTCACGGTGCATTTAGTTACGTTGCACCACCGTGAAAATGTGACAACCCTCAGGTTTACCCTGGAGCACACACTGTCGTCTGTCACAGCAGTCGTATTCAGGACATTCAAACTGAACTTGCATTACTTCATTCATATTGTTCAAATGTTCAGTTAACTTTAAGGTCACACTTGTTTTTGTTTGTGTTGACTAAGGATGGGTTTCAGAAAACTAGGATTTGCGTGCGAGTAATTGTCCTAAAAATTAAAAACTGAGAATTTATTTTAAAAATCTGAATTTCAGAAACGTTTTTGCATTGTCAGACAGTTCTGTAATCTTTACTTCTCCTGCTGAAAGTAAAAATTATTTCATCTTAAGTTATTCTACAGTAATAGTAGGACACAAAATTATAATATATTCACAAACAAACATTTTTCAAAACACTGATGATGGACATTCTGACTCTTCAAAAAGACACGTCAGTCCCTTGCAACATTTTGGCTTGTATACCGTCTCCCCCCACCCCGGCTGTCATTATGAAATTAATAAATTAACTACTTACTTAATTGAATTATATCATTCTTGTTTGTGTTTGTGAATGGAGGTGGAAAAAACTGCCTATAATTTTTCTTTTTCTTTACATATGTGACCACCAGGTAACAACAGCTTTGAAGTAGCATATTGTTGAGTATAAAAACTGTACATTTCCATCTATATTGACATTTGTGTTGTGTTTAAAAAATAAGGCACAAAGGTAGCAGCATTGTACTTATAGCATCCATCCATTATCTTTTACCCGCTTATGATAACTGAAAATAAATAAGACTGGGGTTATTTTGTTTTGTAACCATAATGCATCAATAAAACATGTAGGGTTGAAGGGCACACATCACATCTTCTGCTGAAAGGAGGCAAATACTGTATACTGTACAGTTAAAAAAACATGTCTGAACCTCCCACTTATTGTATTTAATTGTGTTTCAAATCTTTATTTTTGTGTAAAACAGGTATAACATAGCTTATGTGACTAGATATTACTCAATATTAAAGAAAAGAAGAAATTAAACAAATTAAACCAGAAGAAACACCAAATGTTCCAGATAAACCAGTACTGTTTTGTTGTTGTTTTTTTACTAAAGATGGTTTATACCTGTAAAGTACCTTGTACTGTAATATTTTCAGGTGTTTTAATGAGTTGGTAATCTGATGAGCTCTAAGTGAAGAGAAAGCCGAACGGAGCAGTGTCCAGTGTGGCAGGTCGTCTCCTTGGTAATAAAGACTGTAATGTGTTTGAGAGCACGTGGATTAAGTCTCACATTAGTGTTTCAATTAAACCGGAGCAAAACCAATCTGCTTCGGGGTCGGGGGTTTGTTAATGAGCCCTGAGGCTCAGAGGGAAGGTTGGCAGTACACCTGCTACACATGACTGCTGTGGCTGAAAGTAACAAGAAGTGGACAGACTAAGTAAAAAAAAAAAAAGGTAGAGCATTGTTTTCATTCATTAAAACACAAGAGCTGTTTTCTTAAAATGAGAAAGACCTCTGTACATCCATGCATGCAGATATGGGACAAAAAGACCAGTAATGTTTTAAATGTTTCAGAATGAATGTTTAGGTTGGATTAAAAATGACAAGTTTGACTGTATAAAACAGTAGTAGAAATGTTGTGATATGTATCAACCAGGGCTTTATAATAACTATAACTATACATAACAGTACAAAGATAACCATCACATCAAATATCCTCGTAGTGGCCTGCTGAATAAATATTCTGTCATTTTAATGATGTCATCTTGGTAACGGCAGATGATGGGCTATTTGGTGGCTCCCTGAAGGGTTTGTAATCGCTACTCTGTTACATAAACATTTTAAACTACAGTGGAAAGCAGTTTTTTCATTGCATTATTTCTTGACCTACAACTTATATTTGAATTTAATTTTCAATATGATTGTATCTATCAGACCTATCCTGAATACTCCAGATCAAGTACAGGACCTTACTGCAAAAAAATAAAAAATAAACACCCAACACAACTGTGATGGGAAACATTCTTGTATGTTAAAAAAAAAAAACAGTAAGTCAGTAATTGTGAAATTACTTCACTGATCCATTAAATCAACCCATTTGGAGTTAATAGCCTGTAAGTGTGTCATCCGTCTATGTCTCATAAAACTGCATCTATTCAGGACAAATATAATGATCCCTGTATGATATTTAGAGACAGTTTCTAATATAGTGGAGTGCAAAAGTAATTATCCCTTGGTAACCTTTAATTTTGTTGCCTTAGAACTTGCATTTCAATTGAATTTTTCTAAATCCTAATAATTAGACAAAAATACTTCAGAATAATGAAGTTAAATTAAGAAACAAAAATGTTTTACATCATTCTAAAAATGTATTAAAGTGAGAAAAGTTGAGTGCAGATGTGTTCAATCTCTCAAATTATTTTCCAGCAGCATGTCTCTTTAGTTTCTCTCCATACGCTTGGCATATCTAGATAAAGTTTTTGTTGCTACTCATTCTTCATGACAAAGAGCTTCAGCTACTTCAAGTTGGATTGGTGACACTTGTGTACAGGTATTTGTACTAAGGTCTAGGTTTGACCGGCCCATTCCAGGAGATTTAACTGGTGCTCCTTAAACCCCTGGAGGATTGCTTCAGCACTGTGTTGAGGCTGACTGTCCTGCTGGAAGCTAAATCTCTGTCCCTATCTCAAATCTCTGGAAGACACAAACAAGTTTCTCGTGATTTTCTCCATTTTTGCTCCATCCATATTTCCTTTAAGAATCTTCAGTATTTCAGCCCAATAATGCTTCACTATGGGCATGGTTTATATATGCTCACACACACACACACACACACACACACACACACACACACACACACACACACACACACACACACACACACACATATACAGTATATTCACGTTTAAGTACCATTGTCAGCTCGCATGGTCTAAAATTAATGATTATTGGATGCAGTGAGGCAAAATTAGTACAAAAGTATAATTTTATAGACAGTATTCAAAAACACAATGTGGTGTAAATAACTGCTTTTATTCAGCATGACATAATGTATCATCTTTAGCAGTTTCCTGATCAAATATTTCATGTGTTACTCCAAAACATAGAAAAACACTGTGCTGTAAAATATTAGCTTTCATTAAGCTTTATCCAAAGAGAGCATTTGAGTCAGAGTGTACCTGCGGACTTTGTACTTCTATTGATTTTCAGTGTTGTCCACTAGACCTTTTTTTTTGCCTATGTTGATAGACAGAGGTCAAATAAATTCTTTGACTGCAAACTTTTCACAGCAACTTTAAATAGTACTGTCAATCTGATAATGTACTAAAGCACATTTCTGTATTTGGAATAAGTATAGTACTGTATTGGTAAAGACGTAATATTGACTGTATGCTTGAGTATTTTTTTTTTTCCTGTTTTAACCATGAAATGTTTACACACTGTCCAGTACTGCTACTTGCCTCGGGTCTCTGATGCTTCACGGTCGCTATTGAATGTTCTATTAGAGAAGCCTTATACACTTATGCATGCTCACAACCACACACAAATAGATGCAGGGATGTATATGTAGGTATCGTATGTAGAGATGTAGATGTGTATGTGATTGCATATGCATGTATATGTATGTATGTATGTATGCATGTATATACATATATGTAGGTATAGGTATATATATTCATAGAAATCTACTGCAAATCCATGAATATTCCAAGTCCTTTATACATATGTATTTTGTTGCTGTGTTCTGTCATGTTCTTTGCAGGTTTACAGACAGCAGTCGGGTGTATTTGCCTTGTGCTCTCTTTGTGTATATTTATTATATTTTGTAGTCTAATTTTCTGTCTTTCTTTCTTTCTATCCTATTTAAACAAATCATAATAATGGTATGAAGAAGATGGCTGTAAGGTGAGAAGGGAGGCCATCTATAAAAGGAAATAAAAATAAAAAAGATGACAAATCAAAAGTTTAATCTGAGTAAATGTAACATTTTAAAGGAAAAATATGCTGATTCAAAATTTCACAGTGTCAACAAATCCCAAAAAAGTTGGGACAAGTAGCAATAAGTCACAGTCAGAGAGTCTTTATTGTCATTTGCACCGCATGTAGTACATGTTATGAAACGAGATTATGTACACAGAGTCCCAGTTACATCCAACAACAAAAAGTAAGAGAAAAACAATGATAACATCTAGGATATGAACTAAGAAAAACATCCAACTAGAAATACCCTAAGCCCTAGAGTAATAGAAAAACGTCATTACAAACAGCAGCACGAACATGAGTCTTTATGAGCAGATGGTCACAGATGAACACAGAAACAAGAAAACAGATCAGCATCAGCATGTTGTGATATTTCACAGTGATTATTCTTATTATTTATTTATTCATGAGTCTAACAGCCTCAGGGTAGAAGCTGTTCCTCAGTCTAGTGGTTCTACATTTGATGCTCCTCAACCTCCGTCCTGAGGGGAGTGGGGCAAAGAGTGTGTGTGCTGGGTGAGTGGGGTCTTTCATGATGCAGGTGGCTTTTTTCCTGCATCTCGAAGTGTAAATGTCTGTGATGGTGGGGAGACTGACTCCAACATCTTCTGTGCAGCCTTCACCACTCTCTGCAAAGCTTTTCTTTCTGCAGCTGTGCAGCCTCCATGCCACACGTTGATGCTGGAGCACAGGATGCTCTCCACTGCACACCTGTAGAAGGAGGTGAGGACTGGGCTGCTCAGACCAGCTCGTCTCAGCCGTCTGAGGAAGTAGAGTCTCTGATGACCTTTCTTGATCAGGCTGGTGGTGTTGTTGCTCCAGCTGAGGTTATCATTCAAGTGTACACCCAAGTACTTGTAGCTGGAGACCACTTCCACCACTGATCCACTAATGTTCAGTGGGGTGTGGGTGTGTTTGTTCCTTCTGAAGTCCACAATCATCTCCTTTGTCTTCTTCACATTCATGTGAAGGTTATAGAGCTTTGGAGCGTGACGTCACTGGTCCGCGGCGCAAAGCGGCGCACAGCATTGTGGGAAAGAAATCGCCATTTTTGAAGCACTGCTAAAAGAAGCTCTCTGTCTCTCGTTTTTTTGTTAGAATCTAAGAAAGTTTTAACAGTTTTGCAATGGTCTAAACATGCTGTGTTATTGGATGTAATGTCCGGTCACACGACCTGAAAGTAGATAGAAAACGGACTTTCTGTTTCCTGTTCGCTGCTGGAAGCAGCGCGAGGGAGCTCATGTGTCGGACCTAACAAAAAGGAGATGAATGTCCTGATATCAGCGGTGACACGTCCTGATATAACTTTCTCCATGTCCCAAAATAACTGCTAGTTTGTTCCAGACACTGGTGAGTGTATAAGTCAAAGTCAAGTCAAAGTCAACTTTATTGTCAAAACTGCAATATGTACAGGACATACACAGGATTGAAATTGCATTTCTCTCTGTCCCTCGGTGCAACAGTAAACATTTAAACACTAAAACACTGAAACATTTAATAAACATAAGCATAAAATGAAATAATAAAAGTGTAATACTGTCCTGAGTTTTTTCATAGTAGTATAAAAGTGTAAAAAAGTGTAAAAAGTATATCTATAAAATAAAATGAAAGTTCTGGCATTGACATTTGTAATAGAGTGACAAAGCAGCATATGAAGTTTATGTACACAGTATATGTATGAGGTAGTTGATATTGGTATAGAGGTAAAGTGGCATATACAGTAAGGCTAGTAAAAAAATATATATATCAGCAGTAGTGTAGATATAAAAAGTAGTGGTAAATGTAAACAGTAGTAATAAATGTAAACAGTAGTAATGAATGTAAACAGTAGTAATGAATGTAAACAGTAGTAATAAATGTAAACAGTGAATGTAAACAGTAGTATAAATTTGTTTTGTTGGAGTTGTGCCATAATTTTTGCCACAATTTTGTCCGGGTGTTTAGTTCATAGAAGTGGGTCAGCCTAGTTTAGGTTGGGTTTATATTTTTTTATATAACGTTGTCTGATTTTAGACAGAGTGGACAGCTGTGTTATTGTGAAATAAACCGTTTAAAGTTTGTAGTGTTGTCTCTGTTACTGTATTAATACTGATCTGTGTTCTGATACGTCCTTGTCAAGGCAAAACGTCATATGAAATGGATGGAAACTCCAGAAGAGCTCAGTGAAGCTGCAGATGGAGGAGCAGGGACCAGCAGCAAAAAACTACAAATACACCATCAATGTTGCTCAGGTAGTACCATATAAAACAATTTCTTCATGCACAAACAGAAAGGTAGTAGTCATCTGTTACAGAACAGGTCAGAGCTGAATAAAAACCAGCTGGAAAAAGTAAATTTAAAGTATTAAATAGGACTTCCTTGTTTTGTCATCATTATTTAATGTGTCACACAAAACTCTGTCTAATACCTGTGTCTTTTTCTCTTCAAGGGATGGAGGTGACAAGCTCATAACAGAAGGACGTTATCTGACAGAGGCTTTGATATTAGACTGTGTGAGAGTCAAGGTTCTTTATTGTCATTCACATCACATGTTGTACGTGAGGTGGAACGAAACTGTGTACACAGGGTCCCATTTACAGCCAACAAAAGTATAAAATGAATGATGTGCTGAGGTTAAAATCCCTCTTCTCCACATCGAGAGGAGCCAGTTGAGGTGGCTCGGGCATCTGGTTAGGATGCCTCCTGGACGCCTCCCTGGTGAGGTGTTCCGGGCATGTCCCACCGGGAGGAGACCCAGAGGAAGACCCAGGACACGCTGGAGGGACTATGTTTCTCGGCTGGCCTGGGAACGCCTTGGGATTCCCCCAGAGGAGCTGCTGGACTCGTTTTGAAATATTTTTACAGTTGAATAATAACAAGTGGTTGTTTTTTCTCATTTAATAAAAATTAATGTGGTAAACATTTATGAAACATTTAATTCAGCACTAACATGTAAACATGATGAAATTGATCACATTTGTAGTAAACATTTGATGTATTAACAAATTTCATTAACAGGGATTAACCTGTCCAAATAAAAGTTGAATGAATGAATTTCAGGTAAGAAATAAACATAAAATGAAACAGATCCATTTTGAAGTAAACATTTGATGTAATTAAACATTTCTAGTAACAATGTGATGAACATTGTGTAAGTTAATACATTTTATAGAAAAATTGCTACACAAAAATGTGCAAATATAAGTGAACAGCATGATTTACATAATTATGTATCCCTTGAAGCTGGAGAACAAACTCTGAGAAATATTTTTAAGAAGCTTCATGCTTTCTGTAGACGTCCAGCCATGTCTGGGTCCACACAAGGTCACAGTGGTTTGATTGTGCACCTGTGCATGTGAACAATGCTTCTTCAGGTAAAATTCATCTCCTGCCTCCACAGCCGCTGGATGCTGCATGTCTTGTATCTGTGAGGGAACTTTCTCCAGGCAGCAGCAATCACACTGATGCCACATCCTGACCAAACGCGTTTTCAACTGCAGGAGCGTCCAGTTTACATGCAAAGTCAATGGGGGACGCGCCTCCAGCCGCGTCTTGGCCTCGGGCGTCACGTCACGTGCGTGTTGAGCGTGCTGTAAAAGCGTTTTCCGTGCACGTGAACCCGCTTCAGCCTCCAAGCACGCGTTGATCATTGCTGAAGTTTTCGCCGTTCAAACGTTCAAACGCCGTTCAACTCTGGTTGATCAGGGAGAGTCGGGGGGAGGAGAGAGGGGGAGAGTCCCTATGTGACGCGGAAACGAGGGGGCGCGCGCACTATGTGACGTATTGTTTGTGGGACACAGAAAAAACCCGCGGAGTCATGGACTATGGAAGAGAAACTCATTGTAGCTGTGTGTTCGCGACAAGTCCTTCACGACCAGTCAAGTCTGCTCCACAGAGACAGAAATAAAAAGCTCCTCGCCTGGCGGAGTGCAGTGAGGAACTCGGTGTACCGGTAAGCTCCTCCCACACCCCCCGCCGCCACACCGCCGCAGCTTCTCGTTCTGGTCAGGACACCACTGGGTCCAGTGCGTCCACTTGCGTGCGTGACGAGCCTTTTTGCCGTTGAAAAGCTGTTTGGTCAGGACGTGGCATGAGTCCATCAGGAGATGCTTCAAGTTCAGGAGTTGGATTTTGTACTGCTAGCTGCATCACCCTCATGACTCAGAGAGCAGAACCTGTGAACACACAATTAAAATGGTGAATGAAAAGACAGAAACATTCGTCTATAAGATATATGCACATATTATATATAAAGTAATCTAATCAAGATTTGAAGTCTACATGTCATTAGACAAGCTCAAGTCATTAAAAATAAGGTAATTTTCTATGTGGAGCTTTGTAAATCAGTTAAAATACTATAAAAAATTAAAGGGATTGTGACATGATGTTGGAAATTTGCATATTTGTCAGAACATATTTATCTTATATCATTGAGCTCTGTTCGTTTTTGCAAAATAAATTATAAATATATTAAAATTTTATTCCAAGTTATGGTAGTTTTTTCTCTGGGATACGCCCCTAAAAATCCGCGCATTTCCGCAAAACGTCATCAGTGACATGCAAGCAGGCAGAAGGCACGCTCCAACGCGCATTTAAATAATAATGGCGGAGCATGTCCAATCGCGTCTGAGATATATCATTTTAAGACAGTAAATCATCCAAAACTCTCATTAATACACTCTCCCCGAATAAAAAGAAACTACAGATGTTACCTGATCGCGCAGACATGATTTAAAAATACATAAATAGCGCTACGTGTTGACTCGGGTATCTAGGCTAATGTATGTTAGCAGCTATCGGCTGACAGTCCCGGTCGCGTCTGAAATATATCATTTTAAGACTGTAAATCATCCAAAACTCTCATTAATACACTCTCCCCGAATGAAAAGAAACTACAGATGTTACCTGATCGCGCAGACATAATTTAAAAATACATAAATAGCGCTACGTGTTGACTCGGGTATCTAGGCTAATGTATGTTAGCAGCTATCGGCTGACAGTCCCGGTCGCGTCTGAAATATATCATTTTAAGACTGTAAATCATCCAAAACTCTCATTAATAGACTCTCCCCGAATGAAAAGAAACTACAGATGTTACCTGATCGCGCAGACATAATTTAAAAATACATAAATAGCGCTACGTGTTGACTCGGGTATCTAGGCTAATGTATGTTAGCAGCTATCGGCTGACAGTCCCGGTCGCGTCTGAAATATATCCTTTTAAGACTGTAAATCATCCAAAACTCTCATTAATACACTCTCCCCGAATGAAAAGAAACTACAGATGTTACCTGATCGCGCAGACATAATTTAAAAATACATAAATAGCGCTACGTGTTGACTCGGGTATCTAGGCTAATGTATGTTAGTAGCTATCGGCTGACAGTCCCTGTCGCGTCGGAAATATATAATTTTAAGACTGTAAATCATCCAAAACTCTCATTAATAGACTCTCCCCGAATGAAAAGAAACTACAGATGTTACCTGATCGCGCAGACATAATTTAAAATAACATAAATAGCGCTACGTGTTGACTCGGGTATCTAGGCTAATGTATGTTAGCAGCTATTGGCTGACAGTCCCTGTCGCGTCTGAAATATATCATTTTAAGACTGTAAATCATCCAAAACTCTCATTAATACACTCTCCCTGAATGAAAAGAAACTACAGATGTTACCTGATCGCGCAGACATAATTTCAAAATACATAAATAGCACTACGTGTTGACTTGGGTATCTAGGCTAATGTATGTTAGCAGCTATCGGCTGACAGTCCCGGTCGCGTCTGAAATATATAATTTTAAGACTGTAAATCATCCAAAACTCTCATTAATAGACTCTCCCCGAATGAAAAGAAACTACAGATGTTACCTGATCGCGCAGACATAATTTAAAAATACATAAATAGCGCTACGTGTTGACTCGGGTATCTAGGCTAATGTATGTTAGCAGCTATCGGCTGACAGTCCCGGTCGCGTCTGAAATATATCATTTTAAGACTGTACCTTTGGGTGTCTATGAGTGCACACCTATTTTTTCCCCAGATCCCCGGGCGCTTTCTATGGCTGCCCACTGCACCACCTGGTGGTGGTTGGGTTAAATGCAGAGACAAATTTCGTCTTGTATGGGAAACATACACAGATGACAGAAATGTGACATTTATTTATTTATTTTAAATCATCCAAAACTCTCATTAATAAACCCTCCATGAATAAAAAGAACTTACAGATGTTACCTGATCGGCAGTAAGATGGTCGCTGCAGACATACGACTCTCAGTAGGAACCCATTGGTCCCAAGTTCTCTGTACTTCCATTCTAGGCAAAGTTTCTCATCTTTTGGGAATTTGTGAAGGCTCACTTGTTCACTGCTGATATTAGAACACCCAAATGCGCTACAACGTGACGGCATTTTTCAAGTTACACAAAAAAAAAGAGGCGATCTTTCAGGAAATGAATCAGTATGGCAAGCAGTTAACACACCAAACAAACGGGCAAGGCTCTGCCTTCTTCACGTTTGCACGTCTCACTGATGACGTATTGCGGAAATGCGCGGAATTTTAGGGGCGTATCCCAGGGAAAAAATTACCATAATTTAGAATAAAATTTTAATATATTTATAATTTATTATTCAAAAACGAACAGAGCTCAATGATATAAGATATATATGTTCTGACAAATATGCAAATTTCCAACATCATGTCACAATACCTTTAAGTGTTCACAATTTCTAATACTCATAGCATACAGAAGGTTGATTGATTCTGAAAGACATGTATATTAATAATTTATGTAAAATTAATGAGCCAACAACGTACCTTCAACGTATTTACAATCTGGGGGATTTAAGCATGTCCAAATCATCTAGATTGGACCAGCTCTCCCAGTGAATTGTAATTATAAAAATTATTTGTGGTGTAAACACTGACACAGGTCTGCTAAAATGACTGGGAATGTCAGTGGAGGCAAGTATTACTCCAGGTCTCTGCTCCATTTATTTATTTATTTCAAACGGGCAACATTTCCAATTATACCGATTTTTTCCATGTAGTTTTTTTTTTGTCATCTGGGAGAAGCTTATTAGGATACAGTCCACTTTATTTTGCGCTGCTTTTCAGAATCGTGACGGAAGATACAGCGCGAAAACGATGGAAATCTCCAGAATTTCTTTTGTTTTTTCTGAGGGCAACAAAGATGGCGGTTGAGACCGGAACGCCCTGACACGCCCCCGACACTCCCCCACACAATGACGTGTGCTCCAAAGCTCTATTCTCTTTGCACCAGCTCTCCAGGCGTTCCACCTCCTGCCTGTAGCTGGACTCATCATTGTTTGTGATGCATCCCACCACCGCTGTATCATCTGCAAACTTTACAATATGACAACCTGGATGGGTAGCTGCACAATCATATGTGAATAATAAATGTAAATAATAATAAATGGCTGAAAAAAGGAAATTGAGCATATAATGAACAGCTGGAAGACCAATTAACACTAATTAGGTCAATTGACAACATGATTGGGTATAAAAAGAGCTTCTCAGAAGCCGTTTTCGCACTGCACGGCCCTCCTCGGCTCTCCCCGGCTCCACCCTGCTTCTAACCCGGGTTCGGCATGTTTGCATTTTCCTTTTCCGCCCGGGGTCCGCCCTCGTTTTGGAACCATCTCCACCGTGGTTCTTATCGGGCCAACCCCCACGGACCCAGTTTGACGTCATGTACTGCTCACATTTGATTTGTTGTTTGCAGCAGGGGCGGGGCTCATTCAAACAACAACCTCAGCACGAGCTGATTTCATTAATATTTAACTACAGAAACCCCTAAAATAATTGTTAGCTGAATTAGTGTTTCTGAGCTAAATTTTTGTTAATGACTGATTACAGGTAGTCCCCGACTTACGAGCGAGTTCCGTCACTAGGGGGCGCTCGTAAGTCAAAAATTCGTAAGTAGGATCACATAGTAAAAAAAAAAAAAAATTTTTTTTTTTTTTTTTTTTTTTATAAATGAATACATGTACAGTACTGGACAGTCACCAAGCACTTAGCCTATCCTAACACAGTTTTTAAAGATGAAGGAATAAGTTGAATTGTCTCCCTTTCACATAAAGGGAGCAAGCTCCCTATGGAGCCTGCAGGGAGGAGGGAGACAATTCAACTGACTCCTTCATCTTTAAAAACTGTGTTAGGATAGGCTAAGTGCTTGGTGACTGTACAGTACTGTACATTTATCTATTTATTAAAAATATACAGTATATACAGTATTTTTATTTTTTATTGTTTTTTATTTATAAATAGATAAATGTACAGTACTGTACAGTCACCAAGCACTTAGCCTATCCTAACACAGTTTTTAAAGATGAAGGAGTCAGTTGAATTGTCTCCCTCCTCCCTGCAGGCTCCATAGGGAGCTTGCTCCCTTTATGTGAAAGGGAGACAATTCAACTTATTCCTTCATCTTTAAAAACTGTGTTAGGATAGGCTAAGTGCTTGGTGACTGTCCAGTACTGTACATGTATTCATTTATAAAAAAAATAAAAAAAAAATAAAAAAAAAATTTTTATTTTTTTTTTTTTAATGAGATGCATGCTCTTAAGTCCGGGACCTCGTAAGTCAGAGCGCTCGTAAGTCGGGGACTACCTGTACAATTCAGCTTATGTTAGGACTTAAATAACACGAAGCACGCACCCATAGCCTACAGAGCATTTCCGCCTTTCAGCGCGAATGCTGAAGTTCTATAGCCTGGTTTAAACCAGACCCTTGTCCTTCACTTCGCTTTGGACTAGGGTCTGGCATCTCTGCCATAGACAACGATTTCTCCTGGAGATTTTTGAATGGACCAATCAGAGAACAGGAGGCAGAGTTTTGTTAGTTTAGCCTGGCGAGGTCCAGGCTATCAGATAAATTGCTCAGAAACCACTCGGTGGATATTTTTTCTGCCACCAGTGTGTAATTATATGTCTTTAATTTACTGACTGTTGGCCTAGATGAAACATTTGAGATAAAATTCGATTTTTTATCATTTATTTTCGTAGCGCACCCGAGGCTGTTTGGAAAATATCAAACCGAAACTATTTAATATCCAGCAGATTTGACCATTTCGTGAATTGATTTAGGAACTGTTAAGCTCAGGAACACTTCTGATATAACGTCAGCTATGAAATATATTTTTTCTCAGCAGAGAAATAATAGTTTTTTACCTTGTTTTGATGAAAATTCGTTCGTGGCGGCAGCCATTTTGAATGACGACGTCAGTCGACATCGTTCAAAACTCCGCCTTCTGCTCTCTGATTGCTCAGGAACACTTCTGATATAACGTCAGCTATGAAATATATTTTTTCTCAGCAGAGAAATAATAGTTTTTTACCTTGTTTTATTGAAAATTCCTTCGTGGCGGCAGCCATTTTGAATGACGACGTCAGTCGACGTCGTTCAAAACTCCGCCTTCTGCTCTCTGATTGGTCCGAACAAAAATCTACCGGAGAAATGGTTGTGGATGGGAGAAGTCCCAGACTGTGCAGTGAAGGGAAATGAGAATTGAGCGGAGCTGTGCAGGAAGGCGAGGGCCAGGCTAGAAGTTCTATAAAATATAACTAATATTCTCTAACTCTTGCGCGTAGCCAAGGTTTTAAAGTATAACTGATAATCTCTAAATCCTGCGCGTGCCAGAATTTTACAAGGGGCGAATCCTTCATAGGAAAGGTTGACTCCAAAAAGACTAATAAGCCGCCGTGGCGCAAAGGGATAAGCTCTCGACTTTAAGGTCACATTTTATCTTGAGCCGTAGGTTACGAGTTCGAATCTCACCTGGGTCGTTATTTTACGTTTGTCTTTTATTGGAGAGAATAAAAAGAAGTAGTTTGTGTTATGTTAACACAAACTACTGTACTTCTTTTTATGATCTCCGCTCATGATCTCCGGTCCCTTAAACGTCACTGCACCTCAAACAGGAATGCCACGGTCAAAGAAATAACAGAATGGGCTCAGGAATACTTCCAGAAAGCATTGTCAGTGAACACAATCCACCGTGCCATCCGCCGTTGCAGCTGAAACTCTACAGTGCAAAGAGGAAGCCATTTCTAAGCAAGCTCCACAAGCTCAGACGTTTGCACTGAATTATATCAGAGAGTTCTAAAAGAAAATGTCCGAACATCTGTCCATGAACTGAATCTGAAGAGAAGGTGGGTCATGCAGCGACAATGACTCTAAACACCCAAGCAGTTCTACCAAAGAATGGTTCAAGAAAAATAAAGTTTAGAGATGCACGATATTATGGGCATGGTATCGTATCGGCCGATATTAGCATTAAAATTCAATATCGGACATCGGCCATTCCATTAAAATAACTTGCCGATAGAAAAGGTGCTGTTTGTCTGCAGCGGCAGCACAATGTGATGATGTTGCAGCGGCAGCGCAACGCTATGATGTCACATGCAACTAGCCGATCTCCCGGTGGAGAGGAAAATTCAAAATGTTGGCGGTGTGGAAGTTTTATTTTCGTTGAGGATGTTGGATACCGAAGATTTATGGACTATGTTGAGCCTCGCTATATCGTCCCCAGTCTGAGATATTTTTACGACGTAGCATTACCCGAGTTACAAGCCGTCATTTCCGATGTCATTGATAAGTTAACAGCCGATAGCACGACTTGTTGGGTGAGTTTTACCACAGACATTTGGATGTCGTGTTAGCCCCGTTAGCATGATTAGTCTTACGGCACAATGGATAGACAAAAACTTTGAACTTAAAAAGACTGTCCTTCATGCACAGGAGTGCAGAGGATCTCACACTGCAGCTAGAAACCTGGAACAAGACTCCACAAGTGAGACAGCATTGCAGGTGACTAATGCTAATAAATAACATTTAACACTTTTCATTTAATATGTTTATGTTTATTAAATTTGTTCATTTTTTTTACAAAAGAAACAATACAAGACAATCCCATAAATGATAATGTACAAAATATAAAAAAATGAAAGGTAGCAGAAAGAAGAATAAATCTTATTATATCTGCCCCTTTTTTCCAACAATCAGATTAAACAATAATAATCTTCAACCAACAGTACAAAATGACTAACTCTTTCTAATTTTCTAACTAATACAATACACATTACGCTATTTCATATATTTTTTTAACACATTTGTTTTGATCATTTTCTTAAATGTAAACATTGACTTAGCATTTTTATTTTATTTTTTTATTATTTCATTTTATGCTTATGTTCATTAAAGCTGCTATATGTAACTTTTCTAACAATATATTTTTAACATATTTCTTCACTCTGTCACTAGATTGATGTTAGAGAGGTAATCTCTGAAAAAAACAAAAAAAAAATATTGTCCCCTTGCTTCTCCAGGTGGTAAATAAGCATTTCTAAAAAGAAAAAGTGACCCGCCATTTTCCAGCCAATAAAAACAAAGTTTGTAACCAGCCAATAAAAACCGAGCTTGAATTTGAATCAGCCAATAAAAACAGAGCTTGAATTTGAATTTCAACAGACCACAAGGGGGCAGAGCCATATATGGCTCTGAGGGGGAGGGATCAGAATGCTTTGCTTGTTGAAAATTTTTCTAAGTGCTGATGTTCTACATAAACTGCAGACTTCACCTTTAAATGTTTAGTGTTTTAGTTTTAGTTTTAGTGTTGGTGTAAATTTTCATACTTTTATACTACTATGCAAAAACTCAGGACAGTGTTACATTTTTACTATTTTATGCTTATGTTTATTAAATGTTTCAGTGTTTTAGTGTTTGGATGGTTACTGTTGCACCGAGGGACTGAGAGAAACACAATTTCAATCCTGTGTATGTCCTGTACATATTGCAGTTCTGACAATAAAGTTGACTTTGACATTGACTTTAACTACATTCTCCAAGCCATTCCATAATCTAATTCCCTGGATTGAGGTAGAACGTCCCTTCAAACTAGTTCTGAATTGTGGTTTTACAAACATCTCTGTCCCCTTAAGATTATAACAACTTTGTCTTTTAACAAAATGCATTTGGATATTTAAAGGTAATGCATTATTTTGAGCCCTATACATAACTGATAAAATATTATAGTCTACCAAATCATGGAACTTCAATAACTTCAGTTGATAAAATAATGTACTTGATGGATGACGGTAATGTTTTCTAGTGATAATTCTTACAGCTCTTTTCTGTAATACAAAAATAGGCTTTGTGATTGTTTTACACGCATTCCCCCAAACATCAATACAATAGATTAAGTGTGGAACAATGATTGTGTTATACAACAAATACAGAGCTTTATCATTCAATAGGTCTCTGACTTTGTACAGTACTGCAATCGATTTAGCTATTTTTATTCTTACAGAATTTATGTGTTGTTTCCATGTCAGTTTGTCATCAATGATAACACCCAAAAACTTCACCTCACTCACTCTACAAATCTCAACACCCTCAATTTTGAGTGGAACATCAACAGTTTTCTTTTTATTACTGAATATCATGTAATTAGTTTTTTCTAGATTTAATGATAATTTATTTATTTTAAACCAAGTTTGTATCTTGACAAATTCTGTCTTTATCAATTCCAACATTTGTTCTATATCTTCACCTAAACAGAAAAATGTGGTATCATCAGCAAAAAGTACACATTTAAGGAGTCCTGACACATTTACCAAGTCATTCACATATAAAATAAATAGCTTTGGTCCAAGTACAGAGCCTTGGGGAACTCCACATGTGATATTACAGAGGTCAGATCTTACATCATTTATTTGTACAAATTGTTTCCTATCTTTCAAGTAGCTAGATACCCACTGTAATGCTGGTCCTCTAATACCATATTTGTTCAATTTTTCAAGGAGAATGGTGTGATCAATAGTATCAAATGCTTTTTTTAAATCAACAAAAATACTGATACAATATTGTTTTTGATCGACAGCAGTAGTTATTTGTTCCATTAATTCCATGAGAGCCATTGATGTAGAGTTTTTTGCTCTAAACCCATACTGACTGTTGCTTAGAATATTTTGTTTATCTATAAATTGATCTAGTCTGTTTACAAATAGTTTTTCAAGAATTTTTGAAAACTGTGGTAACAAGGATATAGGTCTATAATTGTTGAACACACATTTATCACCATTTTTAAAAAAAGGAACTACCTTAGCTACTTTCATATTACAGGTAGTCCCCGACTTACGAGCGCTCTTACATACGAGGTCCCGGACTTACGAGCTGGCGAAAGAGAAGTAAATTTGTAAAAAATACAGCACTTTTTTGTGTTTTTAGATGAAAGTGTGTTAGCTAACCGTTTGGAAACACGTTTCCGACCATGTTTATGAACTAATATGAACGTTTTTGATGAAAAACGAGTGTTCGTAGTAGCGCTAGCATAAATGTTCCAACTTACGAGCGAAAATCCGGACTTACGAGAACACGTGCTTAGTGTTCCAACTTACGAATTTTCGTGTTACGAGCAACTCGCAGGAACGGAACTCGCTCGTAAGTCGGGGACTACCTGTATCTGGAAATATTCCTGTTGAAAATGATAAATTACATGTATATGTAAACGGCTCAATAACATGGCTCATTATGTCCTTTACAAACATCATATCCATGTCCACCCAGTCTTTTGATCTCTTGTCTGTAAGATTTTTTACTACATTCATTATTTCCTCTTTGTTAGTTCCATTTAGAAAAATACTATTTGCACAACCTGTAATTGAATGGATCACATTATTATCTACTTTTGGTATTTTAGCTGCAAGGCTTGATCCAACATTCACAAAATATTGATTAAATCCATTTACAATTTCATTTTCATCATGAACTTCATCGTTGTCTTTTACAAAATATTTTGAAATACCAGTTTTTGCTTTATGATTCTTCAGAACACTATTCATTACTCGCCATGTTGCTTTCATATCACCATTACTTTTATCTAATAATTTACTATAATATTCTTTCTTATGTTTCCTTATAATCCCTACTAATTTATTTTTATACTTTTTATATTTTTCTTCAGCGCTCTGACTTCGCAATTTCAAGAAACATGAATACAAATAATTCTTTTTTTTACAAGCATTTCTCAACCCTTTTGTCATCCATGGTTGATCAACCATATTTCTCTTTGTGTAATTTGTTTGCACACAATTCTTTTCATACAGAGCTTCCAAGATATTCATAAACTCATCATATGCTCTGTTCACATCATCAACATACACTTCATTCCAGTCTTGTTTATCTAGATCCTCTTTTAATTTTTCCAAAACTTTTTTGACGTGTTTATGATCTTTTTCTTCGTTGTAACTGCTTTTGTGATGCTTTGATCATTTTTATAGATTGTGAAAACTGGTAAATGATCACTTAAGTCGGTCGTTAAGATACCACCTATCACATCCCCATTTGTTATATTTGTGAAAATATTATCAATTATTGTGGCACTATGAGTTGTAATTCTTGTTGGCTTTGATATCAATGGATACATATTTAAACTGTACATTGAGTTTATAAATGTGCTGATGTTATTTGAATCTGTTTTATTTCCCATATCAATGTTAAAGTCTCCACACAAAAAAAACTTTTTTATTAAAACTCTTCTCCATTAGCTCCAAGATTTTATCAGTGAATATTTCTATATTTGCTCCTGGTGATCTATATACACAACTTATTATTATGTTTTTATCGTTTTTGTTTATTATTTCTATTGTTATCATTTCCATAATATTATCAACTATTATTGACATTTCACTATTTAATTTACATTTTATTTCATTATTGACAAATAGAGCGACTCCACCACCTCTTTTATTATTTCTGTTCATATGATATAATTCATACCCCTCGATGTGAATATTACTTGTGTTATCATCATTGAGCCATGTCTCTGACAGCGCTATTATCGTAAAAGTTCTATTTAACTGTTTTAAGTAATCTGTTATTTTGGATATGTTTGCATTTATACTTCTGCTATTAAAGTGAATAATAGAGAGAACTCCATTTGATATATTGATGTCATTAAACTGCTCTTCATTATAATATTCGCTATCTTTTATTACAGGAAAAAAAATTGCATCAATCACATTTTCAACATTATATATTTTAGGTTCTGAGTCTTCGTATGTGTCATGTTCTAATGTATTTGTTCATTTCACTGTATATTTTATCCATTTTGAGTGTGAGTTGTTTCATTGATTTGTAATTTTTCATCTCCTGATAATATAAGTTAAAGTTCTATGCATATCATATGGATGTTACTGAATATGTCACCAGCTCTTACAGCTGTTACGCAATTTTGTAGCATATAAGCCTAAATAAGAGGGCTCTGTTCTGACAAAGGAATATATGTAAAATATCGGTATCGGTTATCAGCCAAATAAGTTTTAACATATCAGCATATCGGCCAAAAATCCAATATCGTGCATCCCTAATAAAGTTCATGTTGTGGAATGGCCAAGTCAAAGTCCTGACTTTAATCCAATCCAGATGTTGTAGGACTTGAAGCAACAGTTAATGTGAGGAAGCCACCAACATCCAAAGTTGAAGCTCTTCTGTACAAAGGAATGGGCTAAAATTCCTCCAAGCTGGTGAGCAGGACTGATCAACACCAGAAACCTTTAGTTGCAGTTATTGCTGCACAGGGGGGTCACACATACTGTATATGCACAAATACTGTATATACAGAGAGAGACTTGAGTTTAATGTGCTTTCTCTTCTCTAATGTGCGGTCTCTTCAGTCCAGTCTTCTTGTAAGGATGACAATGCTGCAGTACAATCAATCTGAGGATCTCAGACGCCCCTCCCTCTGTACTGATGATTTTGAAGTGCATCCATGTTGATCGATTGGTCCCTGGGAATCGCACTGAAAAATACCTAAACATTTTCCTAAAGCAAGCAATCCTTTTGGTTAATTGCTAGTTATTCCCCTCTGCCTGCCAAAGGAAAGGGCTGCAGGTGGTGAGGTCTTCTCAAGTCATTATGAATGTTATTGCTCAGTGAGTTCTCCCTCTCAGAGCAGTGTTCTCACATGAACCTGGCTCAGCAAAGCAAGGCAGATGTAACTTCTCAGCAGGAAGGCAGACGTCGTCTGTCAGTAGCACCTGAGCCATCAGCCCAGCAGACAAGTCAAAGCAACCAAAGTCAAAGCAACCAAAGATCCTTCTGGTCTGTTCGAATCTGTCTGCTGTCAATTCAATTCCTTTTATTTATACAGAGCCAAGTCACAACCAAAGTCATCTCAGGGCACTGAACAAAAAATGTGAATGCAACTGAAAGGCTGCCTTAACACAAAAAACTTTCTCACACATTGCCACTCAACAAAGTTTTTAACACTGGACTCTGTGTCATCAAACGGGTTGTTCACTGAACTCTCGGTCATGTGTTCATTCAGTTTGCACTACTTCTCATATTTGCACTAATGTTTGTATTACATTACTGCCTATAGTCATACTACTGTTTACATTCACTGTTTACATTTATTAATACTGTTTACATTTATTACTACTGCTTTACATTTATTACTACTGTTTACATTTACACTACTTTTGTCTACACTACTGCAGATACATATACAGCATTCTCTGACTAGCCTTATCTAAGGATGCCAAATGTGCCTTATGTGCCTTACTTCATATGCCACTTTGCCTCTATACCGGCATCAACTACCTCATACATATACTGTGTACATCAACTTATATGCTGCTGTGCCACTCTTTGCAAATGTCAACGCTAGAAACTTCAGTTTATTTTATAGATTTACGTTTTTATACTTTTCATACTACTGTACTATGCAAAAACTCAGGACAGTATTACACTTTTATTATTTCATTTTATGCTTATGTTCATTGGGTGTTTGGTGTTTCAGTGTTGGTGTAAATTTTCATACTTTTATACTATTATGAAAAAACTCAGGACAGTATTACACTTTTTTACTATTTTATGCTTATGTTTATTAAATGTTTTAGTGTTTAGTGTTTAGATGGTTACTGTTGCACCGAGGGACTGAGAGAAACGCAATTTCGGTCCTGTGTATGTCCTGTACATATTGCAGTTCTGACAATAAAGTTGACTTTGACTTTGAGGTGCCCCAATAAAACACACATACACATTTATTTACTGACACTGCCCATGAAGCATAAAAGGTCAACAAAATGTGCCGGAGATAGAAGCTTTGTTGTATTTCAAACCATTTGTAGTTTTCAGTATCCCTCTGTTTCCTGATCCTAATATAGAAAGGACAAATTAATCTGAACTCCATATGAAAAACAACAGAAAGCCAATTTGAACCATTTCTTTATTTTATA
>JBBPBX010005507.1:26219-39507 GCA_038048925.1 Garcialebias charrua | reverse complement strand
ATATTTTTTAAAAGTTGTAATGTTCTATGGTTGGTTGTACTGTAGTTGGTTTTTGTTCTTGCCATCTGTAACGTGAGATCACTTCATCTCAGTCCAATAATTGTTTTGACTTCGCCAGGAAGTTTGAAATGGATACAGCAGACGTGGTAGGTAGGGGCTGAACAAGTACATAATTTTTTTACTCGACATTAACATAATAAAGCTCGAGTAAAACTCGAGTAGTTGATGATGTCATAGGATATTAAGATGCAAAAACATATAAAATAAATAAAAACGCAAAAAAACGTAATTTATTATTTATGGTAAATGGTAAATGGAGCTTATTTATATAGCGCTTTCCAGCCCCCTGTCAGGAGCCCCAAAGCACTTTACAATACCAGCCATCCACCCATTCATTCAGACATTCATACACCGGTAGTGGTAGCCTGCCATGCAAGGCGCCATCCAGACCTACCGGGAGCAACTCGGGGTTAAGTGTCTTGCCCAGGGACACAACAACACTTGGTGGGCGGATGCGGGATTCGAACCTCCAACCTTCCGATCAGGGGTCGACTGCCATTACCACTACACCACGGCCGCCCCGTTTATTTACAACAAAAAAAGACCAACAAAACATTGGGAGCATATTATCTAGATGTTATTACTGTTTTTCTCTTACATTTGTTGTTGGATGTAACCGGGACCCCGTGTACATAATCTCGTTTTCATCACATGTACCACATGCGGTGCAAATGACAATAAAGACTCTGACTCTATGTTATGCCCCTACCATTTATCATACTGCAAATAAGTCACAGGAAAAACTAAACTATTGGTTATTATTAAGATGCAAAAGTGAAAGTAACATGCACCACGTCAAAAACAAAACTTAAAAACAGTGGGGTAGTCGACCACCCTGCAACACCGCCTGTGGTGCTGCGCGCATTAGGTTTAGTTTTAAAGATTAATACGTTTATAGGTTTCTCATAAGTTTAGAGATTCATATTTTTTGCCTTTTGTTTGTGAAGCTGGTTCGGTCGATTGGACCCGGTTTTACACCATATTCTGTGACCTGCATCAGTGCATGCAACACCGCCCCCTGGTGTAACACCAGTTGGAAACGCGCTCCAAACAGGAAGTGGGTTCATTTTCTGTTCTGTAACTGCGACGTGATGACGTCACTACAAATACTCGACGTGAAATAAAAAAACTCGATAGATGTCCTAGGAATCGATGTGTAGATTACTTGAGTAGTCTGTTAAAGCCCTAATGGTAGGATGATTATTTTTACTGATTCTATTAATTACAAGACCCCGTCTTGACAAATCAGATTTAATCATTTAATTTATTGGATTGCAATTAACTTCAAATAGCTTATTAGTATTCCACTCCAAGATATCCAATAGAAGCCCGACCCCATTTAAAACCAAGTTTACTTTGTAACTCTTGTGAAGGTTCAAAAAGGTCAGAACTGGAGTTTTTTGGATGTTCAACTTAACACTAGGGATGCTCCGATCAGGTTTTATGCAGCCGATCACCGATACCGATCAGATGGATTGACTGTAACTTAATTGGTTTAGTTATGAGTGCTGCTTCTGGCTACAAGATCTGAAAAGAACCATAAAATCACCATAATTTAGACAAAAACATATTTTTACTCATTTTTTTCAGAGAACAAATACAGACAAACTTGCAGGCACAATGCAACAACTATTCAGTTAAAAGTAAAAAAAAAAAACTTAAATTTAACTCAGTAACACAATCTTTAAAAGACTGAAAACAGTGTAGCTCTCAACAGGCTAAATAGTGCAAAGTCAAATAAATGTCACAACATTGCCTAAATAAAGTAAAAAAAAATAAAGTGAGTGCATTCAAATAAATAACCATACATTACAAAATCAAGAATACCTGAGAGCAAGAATTGCTGTTTTGTGCATCAGCAAATATTGTGCATTATCAAAGAAAAAAACTAAATGTTTACCTTACTTTCAATAAAAAAAACACATCTGTTACTTCTTATATAAAATAAAATACCCCATTTGCTACTTAAATAACATATGGTCTTAAAGACCTTAAAACAGAAACAGCAGCAAAATTAAAGTGCATTTGCTTTGAACAGGGAACAATGTTGAACACAGCATTAATAGATTTAAATCTGCAGTATAATAGTTCGTCATTTCTTATCTGGCAACCCTGACTGGCATGGAAACTAGCCGACCTCGGAGCTGCCGCGACCAGAGAGGGCTGAACGCCGCGAATGGACTGAAGAGCCGTCGACAGGTACCACAAAACAAACTAGTGCACAGACCTCGGAGCTGTTGCGACCGAAGGAGGTTGAGTGCCGTGCAAGAACCGGGGTACCGCTGTCGGGAGCTACGAGCTGGGCTAGCATTGGAGCTACGTGATGGGTTAGCATTGGAGCTACGTGATGGCAGACAAGTTTGTTTATGATCTGCTCCCTCTACACGCATGCACAATTTATGCCCACTTCGCGCCAGGAGCGGGGTGAAAGGGGGAGGGGGACACCACTGAATGCTGCACAGGCTTTTTTGTGATCGGCAATGTAAGGCATTTATCGGAAACGCCGATCACATACTTTTTCACGTAAATCTGCCGATTATGATCGGTGGCCGATCGATCGGCACATCCCTAAATGGATATAAAACAGTTAAATCAGGGAAAAGTTATTGCCTGCACTTCATTGTAAAAAAAAAAAATAGGGGAAAACTGAATGGATATCGAGTTTTTACAAATGTAACGCATACCGGTAGTACTTTGGATAATTGAAATTGCAAATGAAAAAACTCCAGATTGAAATTGAAGAAATGCAGAAGAAAATACTTTTTCCTTAAGCAAAGCTTTTATGAAACAAGGGCTAGATCTACAAGATGGCTGGCATTTAAATTAAGAAAACAACAAGCTGATAGCCCAATACACAAAACCAAGCATTGGGGACTGTGTATAATTACATAGATAAAATACAAGAATGTTTTGAAAACTACTATAAAAACGCGTATTCCAAGCTTCAACCAAACAACGATAACCATGTTGAAAACTTGTTGCTCTTTTAAACTAACCAAATGTCACGGAGGAACAGAATAATAGTTGCCAGACTGGAGACGTGTAAAGGCCCGGGCATGGATTGCTTCACCTGAATGGTTGAAAACGTTCAGGGAGGAGTGTGTAACTGGGCTCTCAACGGGGGAGAGCCCCGCTAGGCAACCTTTATGGTCATTCCAAAGGAAGGACAAGATTTATTTTGCTGACAATATTTTAATCTACGTAGGCCAGCCTGAAGAATCTTTACCGCGGTTAATGTCCACACTAGAAGAATTTGGATTACTGTTGGGCGTTAAGTAGGGATGTTCCGATCGATCGGCCACCGATCAAAATCGGCAGATTTACGTGAAAAAGTATGTGATCGGCGTTTCCGATAAATGCCTTCCATTGCCGATCACAAAGCTCCTGGCGGGAAAGTTCGCACCGAAGCATGGCGGCGCAGCAGAGCCAGTCTGGCCAGACCTGCCGGACGTGATTTCCCTCCTGCAGGGTGCTTTTAAAGACCCCCTCAGGCTGAGGGCACCGGTGGCTTCATCTGCGTCCATCACCAGGGTGCGCGGGCTCACGGCTCAGGACTTTCCCGCGGTGCCGCCGCTCGAACCGAGCCTCTCGGCGGTATTTGGGATCCGTGCGTCCAAGCACGTTGGGAAACGGATATTCCCACCAGCACCTGGCGACCTGCTTGCTGCAAAAACTCAGGACCGCATTCACCAGTGTGCAGCCCAGATCGGCGCGGCCTCGAACAACATTGCGCTTTTAGCGCTCAGCATCGGGCGGACTTCACCTGACGCCACGGTCGGAGACGCGGTGGACGTCATCACCAACTTATGCGCCGTTCAGGCAATGTGCGTCTCCCGCATCTCTGCATGGGCGACACTCCTCCAGCGGAAGCTGTGGCTGGGACTCTCATCCTCCATCCCAGATGAGCTCAAGAAAGATCTGCTGGGGGGACCAATATCGAGCGAGGGGCTCTTCGGCGAGCACTACCGCTCGGTCTTTGAGCAGCTGCGCTCCTCATCAGAGGCACTGGAGCAGGTGAGGAAGCACACTGCGGCGCCCAGACCAGGACCCCGCTCTGCGCCCGGCCCCATCCGCGTGCATGAACAGGGCAGAGGCTTCCGCCAGCAACAGCGTCGCTTTGCACCCACCTCGACCTTCTCGGCGCCGCCACCTCCAGCTCCACCGAGAAGTCACCCTGCTCAGTCCTTCCAGAGGCCTGGGGCGCCTCGGGCCAGGGGCCGTCATCAGCCATGGACTGGCCACCAGGACTTTAAGAGAAGCCATTATAAAAAATGATGGGGCGCAGGAGGTGTGTGCACTGATGGTTTTTTGGGTTTAAATAAAGAATCTGTTGTGAAAAGCAGTGTTTTTCATTTAGACTCGTTACATCCTTCCTGTTCAAGGTATGTGAGCACATCTCCACAAAAGTTTTTTGTGCCTGGTACTAAGCTACCCAGCGATCCTGCACAAGACGTGAGTATCTGTAAACTTCAAACAGGCCAGCTGACAGGTGCAGGCACAGACCTCTCTGTGACCTCCCCAGCCCCGCCTCCCCACTCGAGTGTGGGGACCAGCTCCTCCAGGTGTCAGCGATCAAAGAGCAGCACATCACACACGAGAGTCAGAGACACCTCAGTTCTCTTAAACCGTGTTAAAAACCATGAGCCTGGCGTTGGATCATTTGATCAGACCAGGATTTTTACGTTTACTCCTCTCAGTCATCCCGAGGTGAGCGCAGACAGCAAATCGTTCAAAAGAAGACGTTTGTCTCGTCTGCCGGGTGCAAACGAAGAACCGAGCAGCAGCCGTGACGCGGTGCTCGGTGAACGCCCCTTTCTCAGAGGGCCTCCCATGGACCAACGCGGACTCTGTCCACTTGGTGGCGGTCGAGGCCAGATTATCTCTTCTTATGAAACAGGACAGACAAGCAGCTCCACTGTCAGACCACAGTGCAGAGTGGCTCCAGCTTTGCTCGCTAAACAAATGGCTAAAACGAGTAATCTGCCAGGGCTATTCCCTGCAGTTTGCAGGAGCACCACCCAAATTCAACGGGGTGCTACAAACAGAGCTAACCTCCACAGAGCAGGGGTTAGCGCTTCAGTCGGAACTTCAGGAACTATTGACAAAACACGTCATTTCCGGGGTTCCTCCCAACGAAGAGAGGACGGGGTTTTATTCAAAATATTTCCTCGTCCCCAAGAAGTCAGGAGGTTTGAGACCGATTTTAGATTTATCGATTCTCAACAGACACATTATGACTCGATCCTTCCACATGTTGACAACAAAACGTGTCCTCGAGTTCGTATCGAGGGGGGACTGGTTAGTGAGCATCGACCTCCGCGACGCCTACTTCCACGTTCCCATAGTAACCAAACACCGGAAGTTCCTCAGATTTGCGTTCCAAGGGGTCAGTTACGAGTTCAACCGTCTCCCCTTCGGGTATGCGTTGGCCCCCCGCACTTTCACGAAAATTATCGAAGCGGCGTTACAGCCGCTTCGTTCGAGGGGCGTCAGAATTTTATTCTATCTCGACGATCTACTGCTTCTGTCTGGCTCGAGACAGGAAGCGGAAGCCCAGACAGTCGATCTGGTGAATCATCTATCCCGCCTGGGCTTCGCGGTGAACTGGGAGAAAAGTTCTGTGATTCCAGCTCAGAAAATAACCTTCTTGGGAGTTGTTTTCTGCTCACAGACCATGACAGCAGTCTTATCGGACCAGAGGAAGGACTCGCTGACGTCACTCCTCCGGTATGTCCAGCGTCACAGATCTGTACCAGCGTTGTCAATAATGCGTTTATTGGGAATGATGGCGTCTGCCCACGCGGTTGTAAAACAGGGTTTGTTAAACATGCGTCGGCTACAGATATGGTTTGCACGACAGAGGATCGACCCGGTACGTCACAAACATCGCCGAGTCACGGTTCCGCCGTCAGTAGAAGCGGACCTAGTGTACTGGGGGAATCCCAGGATCTTAGCAGAAGGGGTTCCCCTAGGGAAAGTGACGTCTTTTCAAATGATATTTACGGATGCGTCTCTCTCCGGCTGGGGAGGGACTTACCTGTCTCAGTCGGTGAAAGGGGCGTGGCCGCCAGGCACGTCCCTTCACATAAACGTCTTGGAGCTTTTAACGGTGCACAAGGTTCTCAAACACTTTGTCCACGAGGTCAAGGGTCAGGATGTGCTTGTTCACACAGACAACAGAGCGGCAGCTGCTTACATCAACCGACAGGGCGGAGTAAGGTCAGCTCAGCTCCTGAACACAGCCAGGGAGCTGCTCTGTTGGGCCCACACACATCTGAAATCACTGAGGGCAATTTACATTCCAGGTGTGCTGAACACAGGGGCAGACATTATGTCCCGCGGCGGGCCGTTGGACAGAGATTGGACTCTCCACCCGGACCTAGCCTCCCAAATTTGGAGCAGGTTCGGGAGAGCAGAGGTGGACTTAATGGCCACCAGGGAAAACGCTCAGTGTCCCCTGTTCTACTCGTTAAGTCCTCGAGACAATCCCCCGTTGGGGGTGAATGCGTTTGCCCACAGACCGTGGCCTCAAACACTAATTTATGCTTTTCCTCCAGTTCCTCTACTATCAGCGCTGCTGGAGAGAGTGAAGGAGGAGAAGTTACCAATGATCCTGATTGCACCGGAGCGCCTGAACGCACCATGGTTCCCGGCGCTTCAGCAGCTGACAGTCAGATCATGGAGACTCCCCTGGAGAGACGACGCTCTCCTACAGGCGGGGGGAGCAATAAAGAGTTTCCCAGTGATAGGTCAACATCTTCTGGTTTGGTTGCTGAACGTGAGCGTTTAGAAAACCTTGGGTTTTCTAAAGACGTTATATGCACCATCCAGGGAGCAAGAGCAGTGTCCACTACGGCTGTTTACGCATCCAAATGGGCTGCTTTTCAGCGGTGGTGCCTGGAGAGTCGATTGGATCCATCCTCATGTCCTCTGGTCTCCATTCTGTCATATTTACAGCTACTGCTGGACAGGAATTTGGCCTTCAGCACAGTTAAACTCTATGCTGCGGCAATATCTTCCTGCCACGAGGGGTTTAATGATAAAACTGTGTTTAGTCATCTCCTAGTGAAGCGTTTCCTGAAAGGTGCCAGACGGTTAAGACCAGTCTCACGCACCTTGGCTCCACAATGGGATTTGGTTACTGTATTGAATTCATTAACTGAAGATCCATTCGAGCCATTGGATCAGATCCCGTTAAAGTTTTTATCCTTTAAAACGGCTCTGTTGTTAGCCCTAACATCAGCTAAGAGGGTAAGCGACTTGACAGGCCTGTCTGTTTCTCCCTCCTTTTTCAAGATTCAAGGGGATGGGAGCTCAGCTGAGCTTAGGCCGAACCCTGCTTTTATCCCTAAAAGCATCACGAGTTCATTTAAATCCAGAATCATTACTCTGGACGGCTTTTGTCTTCCCCCTCACACCCGTGCAGAGGAAGAACGTCTTCATTTGCTTTGCCCAGTACGAGCACTAAAGTGTTATGTGGCTCGCACTGCCGCAATACGTAAATCGGATAAGCTTTTTGTTCATTTTAGAGGTCAGTCTCTAGGTCAACCTCTGACTTCTCAGCGGCTGTCACACTGGTTGTGTGAAGCTATTGCTCAGGCCTACAGCTCTGCGGGTCTCGAGCCTCCTGAGGGAATTAAAGCTCATTCTACGAGAGGAATCGCAGCTTCCACAGCCCTGTACAGAGGTGTTTCTGTGCAGGATATCTGCTTGGCGGCCTCCTGGTCGTCAGCCTCTCCTTTCATCCGTTTTTACTTACGAGATGTTTCCAGCTCTTCTCTGACTCATTCTGTTCTCAGGGTTGCTGCAGATTAATTGTTTCATCTTCAATAAAAGTTTTATTAAGATGACACAGTGGTTTCTGTCTTTATTGACTCAAACTATGAATATACGGTTATTCATGGCCGTCAAATAGGAAGGTTGTCTCACCTGCTGCACCTGGTGTTCTCAACTGATGGTGCATTTTTCATAATCATTGTGGTATTGGCGACTCACAGAGTGTGTTATGGTTCCAATTAGACCCAGTGAGGCATGGACCATATCATGCTCCGCCTTTAACCCAATAGGCGTGGTTAAAGGGCGGAGCTACACGAAATAGAACGTTGGTTACGTATTGTAACCCCAGATTCTATGAGTGTAGCGTAGCCCTTTAACCCTGGGCCTCCCTGGCTCTTTTTTGGCAGAAGAAAAATATTGCCTTTTGGGAGCAGAACTATAGTCCACCTTGAACTTATAGTGGACATAGGTGGGGCCCACAGCAGGTGGGCGTGGACTAAAAGGTCTTCAATGTTGGCGCGAAGCGCAGGGACACACCCAATAGGCGTGGTTAAAGGGCTACGCTACACTCATAGAATCTGGGGTTACAATACGTAACCAACGTTTTTGTTTGCAAGCTACCACTCATAAACCACACCGCGGATTTTTAAATCCAGCTGATTTCACATTTGGTTCAGCTCAGGAGCCCGTCTGCTATAGTCAGGTAAGAAATATATTTTTAAGCGTTTATTTAGCTAAATTTAAAGAAACAAAGCATCCGGTTTGACCCGCCTGGCGCCTGCATAAAAATCAGCGAAATTTTTTTTTTTTAAATCAAGCTGATTTGAACATTTTGTTAAGCTCAGAAGCACGTCTGCTATGAAGTCAGCTAAGAAATATATTTTTTCTCGCAAAGAAATAATTGTTTTACCGTGTTTCCTTGTGAAGATCTTCGTACTCGCTTGCTTCTGTCGCCGCCATCTTGATTAGGGCAAATGAGGCGCTGACGCGTCACGTGGTGATGACGCGTATTAAACACCGAGGCGTATTGTGTACGTTTTTTTCTTGTTTATTGTTAATAATTGGACAAAGCGTATTAAACACCGGAGCGTATTTTCCTCCGGTGAATACGGTACTCGTAGTGACGTCATCACGTCACACTGACGTCATTACGTCACATGATCCGCACCGAGCGCGGGGTAGATAGAAGACGCTACAAAATGGATTCCTCTGTGCTCACGGATGTATGGAGCAGGCCCAGTCTTGTCAAAAAGGTAAAAATGCGTCGTGTTTTATTATTATGAAAGTTTAATTTTATAGAATGCTTTGCTGCTCATTCTGTTCATAACTTTTATGGACAGAATTTCTAGGCGCAGCCAAGGTGTTGAGAGGATCCGTTTTGGTGGCCTTAGAATCACTTCTCTGTTTTTTGCAGATGATATGGTCCTATTGGCTTCATCAGTTCGTGATCTACAACTTTCACTGGAGCGGTTTGCAGCCGAGTGTGATGCGGCCGGGATGAGGATCAGTTCCTCCAAATCCGAGGCCATGGTCTTGAGCCGGAAAAGGGTAGCATGCCCTCTCCGGGTCGGGGAGGAGGTCCTGCCCCAAGTGGAGGAGTTTAAGTATCTCGGGGTCTTGTTCACGAATGAGGGAAAACTGGAGCGTGAGATCGATAGGCGGATAGGTGCAGCGTCCGCAGTGAAGCGGGCGCTGTACCGGTCTGTCGTGGTGAAGAGAGAGCTGAGTCAAAAGGCAAAGCTCTCAATTTACCGATCGATCTACGTTCCCACCCTCATCTATGGTCATGAGCTTTGGGTTATGACCGAAAGAACAAGATCTCGGATACAAGCGGCTGAAATGAGTTTTCTCCGCAGGGTGGCTGGACTCTCCCTTAGAGATAGGGTGAGAAGCTCAGTCATCCGGGAGGGACTCGGAGTAGAGCCGCTGCTTCTCCACATCGAGAGGAGCCAGTTGAGGTGGCTCGGGCATCTGGTTAGGATGCCTCCTGGACGCCTCCCTGGTGAGGTGTTCCGGGCATGTCCCACCGGGAGGAGACCCAGAGGAAGACCCAGGACACGCTGGAGGGACTATGTTTCTCGGCTGGCCTGGGAACGCCTTGGGATTCCCCCGGAGGAGCTGCTCCAAGTGGCTGGGGAGAGGGAAGTCTGGGCCTCCCTACTTAGGCTGCTACCCCCGCGACCCGACCCCGGATAAGAGGAAGAAGATGGATGGATGGATGGATGGATGGATGGCTTTGCTGCTCATTGAATCAATTTCTGTCACTGACCACCACCGTAGATAGTGACAGGAGGGGGCAGTGTTGCGGCTTCCTCTCTCGTTTCACAAACAAAAAGCAACAAATATTCATCTCTAGACCTATTAAAAACCTATAAACACAATAATCTCTCAAAGTAAACCTAAATTGCACAGCACTGCAGGCGGTGGTGCGGTGTGGCCCCACTTGTTTTTAAGTTTTGTTTTGACGTGTGCCGCACGGTACATTCACTATGTTAATATTAATAATAATAACTAATAGTTTTGTTTTTCCTGTGACTTATCTGCAGTATGATAAATGATAGGAGCATAATAAATGCTCCCAATGTTTTGTTGGTCTTTTTTTTTGTGGTAAATAATGAAGTTTTGATGCATTTTTATATATTTATTAATTTTGCATCTTAAGAGCCTATGATGTCATCGACTACTCGAGCACTACTCGAGTTTATTAATGTTAATGTCGAGTTTTAAAATTATGTACTCGTTCAACCCCTAGTGTCTTCATCAATAACCTTGTTTTTGACCAACTCTGAAAGTCTTTCAACATCGCTCTTTCCTTATCTAATATATTAAGACAAGCACGTGAGCTGTAAAGGCTTTGTAGATAAAGTGCCGGGAGCAACGGCCCTACACGGCCATCTTGTAGAGTGCTCCTCTGCCTCTTGTTGAAGTTAAAGTTAGAACTTTGTAATTTACTTGTGCGAGGTGCAAGACTGACCTGATCGATGCCGCGACCTTTGCACTGCAGAATGATCACCTCTAACATCTTGGCTGCGTGGCACTCGGGGTCCTCACCTGGATCGCCCGTCAGGATCTGTGAAAGTGACAAAACGAGGTTAATCACCTTATACATGTTGATTAACAGAATATGAACAGGTGCGCCCCATCATTCACCTTTTTGCACATGCTGTAGATGATCTCCAGGTATTTGGTGTCAGACAGGAGGGTGTCCGTATCAACTGTGACGTAGTTGTGAAGAAGAGGCATCATATCTGCAAAACAAGCAGTCCTTCGCTGAAAAACCGTATGAACAGAGGCACACAAGCTTTTCTCGTGGTCCACAAACTTTCATGAGCTACAAACTGCTCTTGAATGTCTTCCAGTCTCACTGACACACACCCGTATTTTTATTGCTCATCTTATTTCGGCGTGCATACCTGTGAAGTAATCAAACCCATCTTGCTGGAAGACTTCATACACAAGTGGAAGAAGCTGCCACATTTGTGGCGACACCTGCTGGCAGGTCAGGCTATGAGCCAAGGACAGGATCTCCTCATAAAATTCTGGGAAGGAAAAGAGAGCTGAGTCACAGAAGGTGAACACGATCTGTTTATTGTCAACAGGTCGGCAGACAAAGTTTTAATGTGCAATGCAGGTGGAATGTGGAGGCACGAGGAGAAGCGGTTGTGCTTACCCAGGACATGTTGCTGCAGCACGGTGCCAATCACCTGCAGACAGATGCCCTCCAGCTGCTGAGTGATCTGCAAAAAGGGGTTAAAGGTAAAGGGAGATTTATTTACATGCACAGCAAGTTCACAACGTCAAACTGTGGTTTCATATTTACAGTGTGATTCACATTTTATTTACAACACTTGAAGCCACTAATAACGTCTGAACCTTTTCAGTGTTTCATGATTTTCATAGAAATCCATTCACTGTGCACGGCTCAGATTTAAAACATGGCAGCAAACAAACGAATGGAAAGGACAAATATTCACTTGAAAGGCAGTCACATTTCTTATTTTGAAAAGACATTAGTGCTTCTGTATTTACGAAAAATGTCTTAAATATCGTTTTTTTCGACATATTATTCGCCGGTTTTTCCATAATTTGCATGCCCTGCGATTATACGCCGAAGCGACGCATTTGTTTTTGTTCCCATATTTTTGTCTGATATGACCGTTTTCATTCATTCTGACTGAAAATATTGAACACAACCATTTTCAGGCTAGATGGCACTAGAGCAGTATGGCATGCTGTTGTGTCATGTAATAGGTAAAAGTGGCTATTAATGACACAATCAGCTTGCCATAGCCTGCCACATTTGTCCAGCTCGCCTGGAGCAAACGTCAAATTAGCTTCATTTCACTGCGCCGCCCCAAAGAAATGAAGCTGATTTGACATCAAAGAGCATTTATGAAGTAAAAATTAGACTGAGACACATCTTTACTATCATTTTGAGCAAACAAATAATTGTTTTTAAGTGTTAATTGTTAAATTCTTGTTAAAAATCCTCCTGTGCACGCTCCCGATCACCAATCAATTTCAGGCACAACACCGGCCCACATTTCCTGGTTGTCAGCGGTAACGCGTAATAGATGCTCTTTATACGGCGAAGAGACAAATTCATGGATTTTTCCACTTCATTAGACATATTTGGACGGATAAGAATTATGGTGATGCGACATGTACTGCGGAAAATACGGTCTTGAAAAAAAAGGGACAAATCAAACACCAGCATATAACTATGGTCAGTGTAGTTAGCTGGAAGCTGCAATAATAATAATAACAATAATAATAATAATAATAATAATAATAATGAATTCAATTTATAACGCACTTTTCATTAGTGAAAATCTCAAAGTGCTACACATATATTGAATGCTACACACATTCATACACCGGTTGCGGCAGACTACCATGCAAGGTGCTTTCCAGTCCTACCAGGAGCAACTCGGGGTTAAGTTTCTTGCCCAAGGACACAACGACACATGGTGTGGGGAACCGAGATTCGAACCGCCAACCTTCCGATCGGGGGACGACTGCCATTACCACTACACCACGGCCGCCAATGAGGAATATAGCTGTGCTTCAAGCAGTCAACTAAATGTATTGGTCAAACAAAAATAACTGCCATATTGTGAAACAAAATTTATATTCACAGCTGTGCTCTCAACGAATGGACCATTCCAGTCAGAAATCCTAATGGTTGATGGTTGGTCGGCTTCAAGCACCAGGAGTGCATCAACAGACATGGTGGAATGGTGCCCGGCACTATTTCTAGCTGCTGCCTCAGTCTGAGTCATTTCGAACATGGTGAGAGCAGAGTGTGTTCCCAGGAGTTGGTGGGTGGTGTAAGTGTGTTGGCAGGAACCATGAACAGACCAGAGCTGCTTCTGCAGATGAAGTGGCACCGAGCTGGGCGGTCAGCTAAGAGATGGTGTGTGTGTGTGTGTGTGTGTGTGTGTGTGTGTGT
>JBBPBX010005507.1:0-26130 GCA_038048925.1 Garcialebias charrua | reverse complement strand
CTTCTAACCTCTTTGTGGTCCTCCACCACACTTAGCAACGTGTCGATGGTGTTGAGGATGCTCATCGCCGTTACAGCCTTGTCATCGCCCCCCTCCTCATCAGGCCCCGTCTGAATCACCTGGTTGAACGTCATTGCCTGTCAAAGAGCAAAAATCCCAACATCAAGATACACAAAATCTGACACTTCGTTTTAATGTTCCTGAAAAAAATGAAGTTGTAAACAAAACTAGATCAGATCCAAGTGTAGCGGTCCCTTTTATGGACCGAAGGTTGCGTCATGACAGATGTGAGAAAAGGCAGCGCAGACCAGTCCGAAAGGAAACAGGTAGCAAACTGAAGATTCAGCAGCAGCCTTCAGTTTAGTGGTTGAACAAGAATGCCCTTTAATCTTTAAATGTACAAGTTCTTCTAAAGGGTTGTTAAATATGCTTAAATTAAGTCGTAGTTTTATGTATTTTTCTAAAAGATACTCATTTCAGTATCATGAAGATTGATTTAAAGAAATTGTAATTTTACAAAAGGCTGCCAACTTGTGTTTCTTTATCCACAGAAACAGCCAAAGTGACCAAAACCAGGTCAGTAATGACAAGATCTAAGGAAGAGCCGTTTGGGATGGAGACATTGACAGTTCTGATGTGTTCGTATGGATTTACACTTAGGTTTGAGTGAAGTGGTTTAAGTTTATTCATTTTACAAAATGTGATACAACAAATGACAAGCAAATTAAAAGAATAAAAAATATATAAGGTGTAAAATGAAAAGGTAGCAGATGAAGAAAATATCTGCTCCTATCTATCCAATACAAACTAATTGCTCTCTAATAACAAAATAAGTAAATAACTCGTTTAACGAACAATATATGGATTACTCAGTTACATTCAATCCTATTTGTTTAACAATTCAACTTTGACAATTTTCTTAAATACAGAAATTGATTTAGCTTCTCTAAATACTGGCATTAAATTATTCCACAATGTTACGCCTTGTATATATCATACCTGCAAACTCAGAAGGGATGAAAAAGGTGAAAAACGTTGCGCTAACCCCCCCGAAAGATTTTGTAAATTTTTTAACATGCCTCAGGTAAAATTAATTTACTAACCTGATTTAATGAGAACATAAATAGGAAAGATTGTGTCAACCAAAAAATTAACAACCAACAACAGCAGCAAGTCAAATACAGCAGAACATTTAGCTAACAATGCGCTGCTCCGAGTCAACAGACGCATTTAAAAACTTAAGACTTATCTCTTCAGACAGGCTTTTGGTTAATTTTGTACATTGATTTTAGAGTTTATTATGTTTTACCTTATAGTATTTCTGGGATTTAAACTTAAACTTACTTAACAGTAAAAACTAGGGGTGCACCGATTTCAATTTTCTGGCCGATCACCGATTACCGATTTTTAGAAAGTCTGACCTGCCGATTCCGATTTTGGCCGATAACCGATTTTCAGGTGTTAAAAGGTCAAAATGCACCCTAAATTTTCAGGATTTTCCAACCTTTGCTGAGGCAGATAAAATCGGTAGATAAAATCGGCTTCTCATTTAAAGATCGGCCGATCACCGATCTCCCCAAATTAAGGAAATCGGAGCCGATCGATCGGCCGGCCGATTTATCGGTGCATCCCTAGTAAAAAGTCATTTCTTAAATGTTTTGCTAGAAATTTTTTAATAAAGTAGATGCCATTTCCTGCATTCTGGTGTATTTTAACAAGTTGTTAAACATCTATGTTTACCTACATGTAAACACTTGATTCAATAACTATTTTAGAGACATCTAACAAAATAAAGTCAGGTCCTGTGGACAGATTAAAAAATTGTTTAAATTATTATTGATCATGCATCAGGATATTTTAGACACACCTCATTCAACTAGTTCATATAGACATCATCCTGTTTTTAAACTCACTCCTGTGGCTAAGATAATGAAATTAATGTGACAATTTATCAGTGACTTTAGGGGTGCAATTAACTGTTATTAATTTTTATTTAGTTTTATTAACACAAAATGCCATTTTACTAAACAATGGTGACACTCAATAAATATTAACTTTACCCAATGAACAGGTGACATTTTAATAACCACCAACAGTGAATTTAGGAGGGGCTTTTTAGTTTCCTGATTTAGTGATACACACCGTGGTGAAGTTAGTTCACGACTCCGTCATGTTTTCATCAGCGTGGTTCTTCCGTGTCACTTTGCAAAACTGCATGTTGCAGGGTTTTTTTAAATCTTTGTGAAGCTTCAAGAGCTCACACACGTTGGAGGAGTTGGCTCGAACAGTTTTCTCTGCTCTCTTTTGCCTTCCTCGCGCTCTGTTGAACCTCCGCGCGCGACTCCCGCAGAGCTCTGGACTCGAGCTGCGGAGGTTTTTTTTTTTTTACTTCAGTTCAAAGATTTCGCTGTCGTCTCCTCCCCCCTGTCTATCCTGAGGTTGTGATTGGCCAAAATGACGCGCTCCAACAAAGATGTTTTATTATCGAAAAGATGCCTTGCTCTGACTTGAAATCCAGTCAGTGGGAAATAAATAATGCATTCTAATCTGTCACGGGTCTGACACCCCCCGAAAACAAAAACTCATCGGATCTACACGAATCACGTAAATGATATTTTGCTTTGAAAACGGCGAATTTCGCCGAAAGGTGACTAGTTTGCAGGTATGATTACTGTAGTTCTTCCCTTCAAACTTGTTCTGAGCTGTGGTTTAACAAACACATCTTTACCTTAAGATTGTAACAGCTTGTTCTTTTCACAAAAAACCTTTGAACATTTGATGGTAGTAGATTATTATGAGCTCTATACATAAGTAACAAAATGTTGTAATCGACCAAATCATAGAATTTCAGTAGCTTCATTTGAGAAAATAATATACCAGAAGGGTGACAATAATGATTTCTGGTTATAATTCTCACAATCTTTTTTTGCATAATAAAAATAGGCATTGTATTGCTTTTGCATGCTTTTCCCCATACACTTACACAATAAATCAAATGTGGCACAATCAATGAATTATATAACAGATACAAAGATTTATCATTTAGTAGATATCGAACCCTATAAAGTACTGCAATTGATTTAGATATTTTTGTTTTAACTAAATTTATATGTTGTTTCCATGATAAATTATCATCAATAATAACACCCAAGAATTTTACCTCATTGACTCTGCGTATTTCTGAATCATCGATAAAAAATGGAATGTCTATTGATTTATTTTTATTGCTAAATATCATGTAGTATGTTTTATCCAAATTTAATGATAATTTGTTGAGTCTAAACCAGTTTTGAATCTTTACAAACTCCTTCATTAATAAATCCATTACTTGTTCAATAGTGTCTCCAGAACAAAAAAAAGTTGTGTCGTCTGCTAACAAAACACATTTGATGACCCCAGACACTTTAACCAGATCGTTAATATATAAAAGGAAAAGTTTCGGACCGAGTATTGATCCCTGTGGAACACCACATGTAACAGTACAGTGATTTGATTTAACGTCATCCAACTGAACATATTGTTTCCTATTTTTTAAGTAACTGCATAGCCATTGTAAGGCTAATCCTCTTATTCCATATTTTTGTAATTTATTAAGGAGAATTTTTCATTCATTCAACCTTTATTTAGTCAGGTAAATCTTTGAACCTCATGGGCTTATTTACGAAAGCGACCTGCTAAAACTAAAGAACAATGAACAGCAATGGTAGAATTTCCTTAATAAATAAACAATAAACAAACAATAAACAATAGAAAACAAAAGAGAAAAAAACAAAAGGTTTTTTTTCAAACAAAGTATCAAAAAACTAGCAAAACATTATAAGAATACTATGATTAACGGTATCAAAGGCTTTTTTTAAATCAACAAAAACACTTACACAATTTTTTTTTTGATCAACAGCAGTAATTACTTGTTCAACAAAATCCAAAAGTGCCATTGATGTTGAATGACCTGATCTAAAACCCTACTGAGTATCTGTTAGAATGTTGTGTTTTTCAATGAATTTGTCTAATCGAATGTTAAATAGTTTCTCCAAGATTTTTGAGAACTGTGGTAGTAGGGATATCGGTCTATAATTATTAAACACACCTTTGTCACCGGTTTTGAAAAATGGAACCACTTTAGCCACCTTCATTCTATCAGGAAATACACCTGTTGTAAATGATAAATTACAAATGTAAGTGAACAACTCAATCACATGACACATTATACTCTTCACAAACGACATATCCATATCCATACAATCTTTCGATTTTTTATCTGTAAAGTTTTTAACTACTTTCAGTATTTCGTCTTTATCAGTTCCATTCAAAAGCATACTGTCTAAACAGCCATCGATTAAATAGTTTACATTGTTATTCACGTTTGGAATTGTGGCTGCAAGGTTAGTTCTGATGTTCACAAAATACTGATTAAAGCCGTTAACAATTTCGTTTTTATCATTTGTTTCCATGTTATTTATTGTAAAGTTATGTGAAATACCCGAGTTTACTTTGTGTTTATTTAACACACCATTCACAACTTTCCACGTCTCCCTCATATCCCCATTACATTTATTCAACAGTTCACTGTAATATTCTTTCTTGTGTTTTCTTATAATGCCAACCAATTTATTTTTGTATTTTTTGTACTTTTCTTCAGCTTCCTTTGTTCTACATTTTAAGAAGCACGAGTACAAATAGTTTTTTTACACGCATTTCTCAATCCTCTTGTCATCCAGTGTTGCTCTAGATGATTCTTTTTTGTGTAAGTTTTTACTACACAGTTTTTTTTATATTATGTGTCCAAAATATTCATAAACACGTCATATGCTTTGTTTACATCTTCAACATATACACTTTCCCAGCTTTGATTTGCTAGATCATCCTTTAATTTATCTAATGCTTTCTTTGACGTATTTATTATTGTAGTTTTCTTATTTCGGGGTATATGCAGGAATAATGAAGTTAATTTCAATACCTTTTCAAGACTTTTTAAAGACCTTCCAAAATAAATTCAAGACCTTATCGTCACTTTGTTTTATTAAGCAACAAATCTTTGATTTTCAAAACTGCTGTCGTTTTCAATTACTGTAAATCTGTGAATCTCAAACCTACAACTAGGGATGGGAACCGAGAACCGGTTCTGTTAGAGAACCGGTTCTTAAAAGTCCAATTCCATGGAATTGTAGGATGCTTGTCTTAACGATTCAGCTTATCGGTTCTGCAGACTCCTGGTGGTGACGTATTTAAGCGCTGACATCACAGACATGCGCCGCGCCCGAGTGGTGGTGGCGTGGTGGTGTCTAAAAAAAATAAATATTTCTTAGCTGACTTCATAGCAGACGTCCTTCTGAGCTTAACGAAATGTTCAAATCAGAATTGATAAGTAATCGAATCGATAAATGACATCGATAGAGGCATCGATATTGATAATTTCTTATCAATTCCCATCCCTACCTACAACAGAACTGAGATACAGTGGAAAGAAAAAAGTTCAAAAGAAGAAACTGAACCACGACTAGGTTTAAGAAAATATAGCTTAGGTTACAACAAGACTCGTAGCTATTTTAAAGTAACTTGGTTGAACAATGGCGAATAAGAAATAAACACGGTTATTCTCGGCGACAGGCCTCAACCATTCTTGAAAATCAGGCATCTCCAACCAGGAGTCCGAAAACTTGCATTTACCCATTGTTCTCACGGTCTTGCGGCAACTTACTCAAACACACAGACTCAACTTGGAGATAAAGCAGCCGCATGCGCACAAGATAGGCCTAGCCGTAAAGGCTGTTGTAACCTGACACCCTAAATTTGTGCGAAGCGGTTTCCGAATCCTCCGCGGTGAGGAAAACAAATATTAGTCATGCATACTTTTTGCTGTCAAATTATTTAAAGCTAGAACAGCAAAAAAAATTATACCTCATCAAATCGCTTTCAAGAGTTTCTAATACTTTTCAAGACCCTTAATTTTCCCAAAATTGATTCATCAACTTTTAATAACTTTCAAGACCTTGCATATACTCTGTATTTGCAAATGTTTCTGTAACAGTTTGATACTTCTTATAAAATGTAAAGATTGGTAGATGATCACTAAGATCACTCGTTAGAATTCCACCAAACACATCCCCATTTGTCGTATTTGTAAAAATATTATCTATTGTTGTTGCGCTATGGGTTGTGATTCTAGTAGGCGCGCTATGGGTTGTGATTCTAGTAGGCTTCGTTATCAATGGATAAAGATTAAGGGATTGCATTGATTCAATAAATGAACTAATACTGATGGAGTCTGTTTTTTCTCTAAATCTATATTAAAGTCACCACATAAAAAAAACTGTTTTATTACAATTCTTATTTAATAGTTCTACTATCTTATCTGAAAATAAATCAATGTATAAACCAGGTGGTCGGTACACACAACTTACTACGATATTTCTTTCATTATTATTTAATACTTCAATAGTTATCATCTCAATTGTATTTTCCTCAATTATTGACATTTCCTTGCTTAGTTTACAGCTTATTGTTGTGTACAAATAGCGCTACACCACCTCCTCTTTTGTTCATTCTGTTCATCGTGTAAAATTCATATCCATTGATGTGGATATTATCTATCTTATCAATGCTTAACCATGTTTCTGTCAAAGCTATTATTGAGAATGTTCTGTTCAATTGCAATAAATAATCAGTTATTTTTTAAAAATTAGCATTACCGGTAATGCTCCTAATATTGAAATGAATTAATGATAAACCAGTTTTTGTTTGAGTGATGTCGTTAAATTGTAGTTCATTGTAGTAGTCACACTCTTCGATAACCGGAAAGAATCCTGGATCAATTAAATCATCAAAGTTATATATTTTTGGGTCTAACTCAGTAGTATCAGTCATAGTCGCAAACTTTCGTCTAATTGACTATTGAATACTACTTAATATACCATACCATACCATACCAGTTTATTTATAAAGCACTTAAAAATACAGCAGCAGCCGTCCGAAGTGCTGAAGTGCTAATATAACCTGTTGACTTGGTTTTACAGTCATCTAAATTTGTTTTAGTTCGCAGATAAACGTGGATAAACTTGGCTGGACTACTGTAACACACTTTATAAAGGAATCAGTAACTCAGTGAGACTAACAGGTATAAATAAAGGTTGAATGAATGAATCTCAGCTTCAGATGGTACAGAACACTGCTCCACGACCCAGAACGGGCACACCCCATAGTTTGACCACATTCTCCTGTTTCAGCCTCCCTGCACTTGCTGCTTGGATTCATTTTAAAAATCCTTTGCGTTTAAAGCTCTAAATGATCTTGCCCCGCCCCATCTGTCCGAGTTGCTACATCCCTACACACCCTCTCGATCCCTCAAGTCAGGTGATCAGCTTCTCCTGCGTGTGCCGAAGACAAATCACAAGCTCAGAGGAACCGTGCTTTTGCTGTGGCAGCTCGTAAACTGATGCTGGTGAAGATTCTCAGTCGTCCAGGACATGATAAAATCAAAAAAGGCGTTCAATACAGAACAACTGGACTTTATTTGTAGCAACAAGACGTTCGCGATAAGCTTTCTCAATTCTATAATTGTAATCGTAAACTGATGAACGACCTTCAGTGAACATCGGACTCTTCCCTGTCCGTTTTTCATACCTGCAAACTCAGAAGATCCATCTCCTTCCCTCATCATTTTCCTTTCCACTATTCCTTCCCCATCACTGATTTGACCCGTTTTACTTTCCAGAAAACTTGTTACTTGGCTTCTCTCTCCCCAACAGGATATTTCTCCTTCAAGTTGTTCTTGGTGTATGTGACAGCTACGTTAACATTCGTGCTTAGCTACCGGCGCACAATACAGAGGCGCTAGCTAAGATGCTACAAACGTAACGCTTCGCTTCTCTCACACATCGTAACCCCCACCTGGTCAACAGCTTCAGTTGCTAACATGGCGGTAAGCTCACGTGCATCACAGAGGTGTCAACATGCCATTTTACTAAACAATGGTGACACTCAACTGCATGTATAAAAATATTAACTTTACCCAATGAACAGTGACATTTTAATACCCACCAACAGTGAATTTAGAAGTTGTTGTTTTTTTACAGTTTTCTGATTTAGTGATACACACCGAGGTGAAGTTAGTTTACGACTCAGTCATGTTTTCATCAGCGTGGTTCTCCCGTGTCGTGTCGTCACTTTTCAAAGCTGCATGTTGCGCAGTTTTTTTTTTTAAATCTTTGTGAAACGTCAAGAGCTCCCACACGTTGGAGGACTTCGGTCGAACAGTTTTCTCTGCGTCGTTTATTTGTAAAATTTACTTAATTTCCTTTGAAAACACCGACTCTGTTCTACTTCCGCCTCCCTCGCGCTGAGGAGTTTTTTTTTTTTTTTTTTACAGTCGTCTCCTCCCCTGTCCATCCTGAGACTGTGATTGGCCAAATGACGCGCTCCACCAAAGATGTTTTATTGTAGACAGATGCATTGCTATTTCTTGAAATCCAGTCAGGGGGAAATGATGCATTCTGCCACGGGTCTGAGAAACGAGCCGTGTTCCTCTTTCCCGTTTCTCGTCCTCTGTGCGCTCACGGTGCACACAGGCTGCGAAACTATTTTTTAAATGCAGCTATTTGACCATTAAAGTGCATTTATTAAGAAAACATTAGACAGAGACACACCTTTACTATAATTTCGAGCTAAAAAATAATTGTTTGGGTACTTTTTTTGTTAAATGTCAGAGGATAAAGCCACATTCCTCTTTCTTTTTACAGATATGACAAAAAGCCGGTGCGAACGCACACAGACTGACGATGTGACATCATTGTTTTAGCTAAGGTCCTACACGGTACGGACATAAATTTAGAAAAGATAAATAAATTCACAGACATTTTTTTTAGCTGACAGAACGAGAAAAATATAGTTTTGTACGTTTAAAAAAAGTAATACCTCGTCAGATGACATTTATTACTTTTTAATACTTTTTAATGGCCGTAATTTGTGTTAATTTTATTTACTACCTTTTACAACCCCGCGGATACCCTGTATCATTCACAACAACAACAACAACAACAACAACAACAACAACAACAACAACAACAACAACAACAACAACAACAACAACAACAACAACAACAACAACAACAACAACAACAACAACAACAACAGACAGTCCTAAAATAGGCATAAGGATACAAATATGTTTCTTTTTTTTTGTTTGGCTTTTAATTATTTTTAATCATTCTTTATTGTCTGATTGTTGTCATTATGTGTACAGCACTTTGGTCCTGTGGGTGTTTAAAGTCTCTATGACTAAAGCTACTACGGTACAGTACTTTGTTTACACCGAGTTTGGACCCACAAGTCAGATCAATATATGGAAAATTACTGGAGTTACGGTAAGTCGTTCAAAAATAATAAGATAAAAACAATTAAAAAATATCTAGCTCAGGATAACATGTTTTTGTTTTTTTATTTTATCTGCAACAAACAGTAAATTAATGGTTTATTAAAATAATAAAAACATAAATGTGTGTTGTATATCAGCTATTAAGACAACGTGGTTTCTAAAAATCAGCAATGCCATATAAAACAAAAAATTAAATAAAATTAACTCAAATTGACTGACCTCTGAGCTTTTGAAAACAATGTTTGTTGCAGTCTTTGGAGAATGAAGCCGTTTGGAGCATTTTACACAAACCACACTCACCAAGTGTTGCGTCATCTCCACTGCAATCGGGGTGACCTCCTCGCTGTATTCACAGATCATCTTTTGTATGACATTGGTGAGATCGTCGTTTTCCGTCTCCCTGACGATGTTCAGGAGTGCATGCATCACCGGTCGAATGTGAGGGGCGATGTATTCTTTGGCTAACGGAAACAGAAAACCTCCGTCAGACGACGATCGAGCAGCTCGGAGAGCAAACGGTTCAGTTTCACTCACCTTTCTCCTGGTTGCTGATGAGAACCTGCAGGGCAATGGCAGCCTCCACCTTCACAGGCATCTCATTGTCATTGATCAGGCAGTTTCGGGTCAGCTCAAGAGCGTTCTGCAAGTTCTGGTCACTTTTGAACTTCACCTCACAGAAGTAATGCAACACCCAGCAAGCCTAGGAGAAAAACATTCAAACAGTCAGTGTGGTGTGTCGAGTTCAAGCCGAGCTGTGCAGCAGCAAGTGGTGGTGACCAACACTCACCCTGGCTCTCATGTAGCCCAGCTCACTGCGGAACAAAGGGAAGACGTGATTCTGCAGCATGAACTCCATCTGGTCTTTGTAAATCTTTTTCTGTGTGATAATAAATACAACTGGTTCATGCAGCAGTTACATAGTTCACAAAATACTGATTAATATGTACATAGCAGAGTCGTGTTCAATTTTAGAGCCTACGATGAATTATTTAAAAGAAATTAGAATTTTATTTTAAAACTGGCCAAAGTCCTGCAAACAGGCTTCACCATTCCAATTTTATACCAAAAGCCAATCCATGGCCCAGTTTGAGGCCCCAAACCTACCAAAAGTTGAAGTAAACACCAGAAGGAGCACCGACAGTACAGCTACAAATGCTTTCGTGTTTCGATCAACAAGAATGCAATGCAGCGTTTCATACACGTGGAAAACAGCAATTATCAGAAGATGTCCAGAGCAGCTTTACCTTCAGTAGGATTTCAGCTAAAGAGCCTATCATATGCAGGGCGCCATCTTTTTTCCTGGGGTCAGAAGCGAGGTCAGTGAGAATCTGATAACAGTAGCCCATGGTCTTTTGCAGCACCTGAACAAAAGCAGAAATAACAGACTGCATCACTTCTTCAAGCGTTAAAATATTTTAGGGAAATAATCTGAATTAGTCCCAATGGACTAATGGACCGAGTGTGATGCGGCCGGGATGAGGATCAGTTCCTCCAAATCCGAGGCCATGGTCTTGAGCCGGAAAAGGGTAGCATGCCCTCTCCGGGTCGGGGAGGAGGTCCTGCCCCAAGTGGAGGAGTTTAAGTATCTCGGGATCTTGTTCACGAATGAGGGAAAACTGGAGCGTGAGATCGATAGGCGGATAGGTGCAGCGTCCGCAGTGAAGCGGGCGCTGTACCGGTCTGTCGTGGTGAAGAGAGAGCTGAGTCAAAAGGCAAAGCTCTCAATTTACCGATCGATCTACGTTCCCACCCTCATCTATGGTCATGAGCTTTGGGTTGTGACCGAAAGAACGAGATCTCGGATACAAGCGGCTGAAATGAGTTTTCTCCGCAGGGTGTCTGGACTCTCCCTTAGAGATAGGGTGAGAAGCTCAGTCATCCGGGAGGGACTCGGAGTAGAGCCGCTGCTTCTCCACATCGAGAGGAGCCAGTTGAGGTGGCTCGGGCATCTGGTTAGGATGCCTCCTGGACGCCTCCCTGGTGAGGTGTTCCGGGCATGTCCCACCGGGAGGAGACCCAGAGGAAGACCCAGGATACGCTGGAGGGACTATGTTTCTCGGCTGGCCTGGGAACGCCTTGGGATTCCCCCGGAGGAGCTGCTCCAAGTGGCTGGGGAGAGGGAAGTCTGGGCCTCCCTACTTAGGCTGCTACCCCCGCGACCCGACCCCGGATAAGAGGAAGAAAATGGATGGATGGAATCTGAATTAGTATGTCTCTTTAAGAAAAATGCCCAGAAACTAACTTCTTTCCTCTTGTTGCAGACGGTGAAAAGGAGCGTCTGGGCGGCTGTTGTTGGTGAGATGAAGTCCTCAAATACGTCTAATTGAGACACCACAAAATGGAGAAGCGGTTAGTCATCGCACTTGCACTGAACTCCTTTGGGATTCCAGGCACAGCCTCACTGCTTACCGAACTTCATGCGGATGTATTCATACGGATCTTCCTGCCAAAGCTCCTCATCTGAATCTGTGTAACACATGAGGGGGAAAACCACATCCTGAATGATGCCCTGGGAAAATAAAACAAGAGACGCGTCAGAGATGTTCCACACCGACGCACGACTGATGAGCTACTTCATAAATGGCAGAACTAATTTTAGGTTATTCTGTTCATGTCAGACATAAATCTTGGGACCGGATGCTCCGACTGTTCATTCAACCTTTATTTAGTCAGGTAAATCTTTTGAACCTCATGAGCTCATTTACGAAAGCGACCTGCTAAAACTAAAGAACAATTAACAGCAGTGGTAGAATTTCATTAAACAATAAACAAACAAACAATAAACAATAGAAAACAAAAGAGAGAAAAAAACAAAAGATTTTTTTTTTTCTTTTTTTAACAAAGTATCAAAAAACTAGCAAAACATTATAAGGTAGACGTATAAAATCAAAGACAGGAACAAATCTGCATTGGTTTTTGCCAGGATTCCAACAGATTCTGAAAACCATTTAGAGAAGTCAAGGTCGAGAGCTTCAGATCTTTTTGTAAGATATTCCATGAAGCAGGAGCGGAGTAGGAGAAGGCCCTTTTTCCAAGTTCAGTCCTCACTGACGGAACACTGCAGGTAATCATGTCCTGAGAGCGCACGCTGTAGCTGCACTCACGCAAAGACATGTAGGAGGAGATGTATGAGGGCAGCAGACCAAGAAGTGATTTAAAGATGAAAATGTACCAGTGGAAGAGTCTGCGTGAGGTTAATGATGTCCAGTTAACCAGTGAATACAGGGTGCAGTGGTGGGTATGATAATCACAACCAGTTATGAATCTTAGTGCACCATGATAGACAACATCCGGGTAGTTCCAACATATGAACGGACTTAATCGTTGCAGAAATCACTCGTCAGAAATTAAAGGGGACCACAGATGCAAAATTCACTTTTTAATGTTTTTGTACTCAACTTTGGGTATTTACTTCATAAAAAAACAGTCCTAAGGCCAAAAAAATGCACCCAGTGGTTTATTTACTATAAGTATATTTATTTATCTTAGATAGAAACGGCCCGATTGCACTTCCTGCGGTTTGTTACGTCACAAACCGCAGCCACAACCCATCCCAACCTTTGTCCCGCCCCCGTCACCTAGCAACCCCTGGTAATGCTCCACCCACGCGGTTCCTGAGTTCATCTCAGCCTGCACACTAGGTGGCGGTATGCACCTAACAGTTGTTTGCGATCCGCCATAAATCAAATGGAGAAGAAGAAGAATAGTTCATCTCAGCAGAATGGCTCCTAAAGTTTTTGCATAGTAGTATAAAAGTGTAAAAATATATCTATAAAATAAAATGAAAGTTCTGGCATTGACATTTGTTAAGTAGAGTGACAAAGCAGCATATGAAGTTTATGTACACAGTAGATGTGTTCGATTCGCCATCTTAGGGCAGGTTAGGTTGGACAAAGAACGGTTCAGGATTCAGCATTTAGTTAAGAGGTTTATTTCTCGCAGGAAAGTCATCAGATACATACAGACTTCCATCCACTCCAATCAACAACAGCTGCGTCAACACGTCTTAAATAGTCCCCCGTTGATGACGTACGTGAAGAGCGCACAATAATCACGTGACTAATCTTAACACCCCCACTCGCTCTCTCACTGTACAAAATCAATAGAATAGAAATCACATATTTACATTTTACACAGTCATTGTTTCACACATCCCTTTTTTTTTTTGTTCCACAGTTCATTGTATAAATAAATACATAAATAAATAAATACATACAACACTGTACAATGACATTATTTCATATCCCCAAATGTGAAATATACAAACTTCTGGAGTTTCACTCTTGTAGATGGTTTGGTAAAAATGTCTGCAACCATATCTATGGTTGAACAATAAACAATTGTTATTTTGCCAGCGTCTAATGCAGACCTAACAAAATGGTATTTTATGTCGATGTGTTTGCACCTTTGACGGTGTACAGGGTTTTTTGATAGAGCTATTGCTCCTTGATTATCCCCAAATATTGTCACTGGCATGCATACACAATCTTTGTCCATTGCACTTAAGAGTAACCTCATCAAATGGTGAATTCGTTCAGAATAAATCAGGTCTGCGTTGTGTTATTAAGGACCAGGAGACAGGATGAGGTGAAACGTTGTTTATCTGTACAGAACAGAATATGGACTGATCATAAATCAGGTTCATCACAGCGGGTACAGCACCTCATGCCCATCTTGTATTAACTGGCAATGAGATGTCTGTGTTCACAATATTTATAACCGCCAATCAGCCAGAGGGGGCGCTGTTTCACCCATTACACATGAACCTAAACTTGGAAGTAATGACAAGTGGAATTATATTCAATATTAACTATGTTACACTCCCTCCTGCTGAATTCCACTTGCCCCATTACAACAACCAAAACAAAACAACCAAATGAAAGCAAGTAAGAGAAAAAAAAAACAGTACAGGCACATATACATAAATGGAATAAGACCACTATTCAATTGCACAGGAAACCAATATACAACCACCGTTTCCAAAATCGCTTGTGAGGTACAATCACATCAAATTCACAGTTACAAACACCCAGTCACTAGACTATCCTGAGAGGATCAGTATGAGAAAAGGTTGGCCAAACCCCATCTACATACATAAGGGAAAAAAAAATATGCCCATTTACATATTTTGTTAATGTGTAACTGCAAACTCACCTCCCAAATAGCAAAACAAACATGAAATATGAAAATTGTTACAACACCTCTAGGTCAAAGTTGAAACAAATTAAACTGTAGTTTTTTTTTCATATACAAGAACTTATCAGACTAATGCTGTTCTTTGGTGCATCATTTCAATAAATCTGGTCACTGGTCTCAACAACCGTCCAGCTCTAGATCTACGGTCAGTCGCACCATCAACTACTGTCACTGTAGTAGTTACTGTAGCAGGTATGTCAGTGAGAGTGTCAGTAACAGGAGCCGGAAATGTCTCTGGGCAAGCCGTCAGGACTGCTGAGCAACCAGAGTCTGCTGAACTGCTGTCCGTCAACGCAGGTCCTGTGGCTCCTTCCAGCACGGTGCCCTCCACCTGCTCAGCATCCTCCACATCTGTCTCACTGCCTGCTCCCAAAGGTAGGTCAGATACCCACGCTCTTGTTCTAAACTCTGCTGAGTCAGAAATAGCATCACTGATGGCTGACCTCCCAGCACTTGGGTCAAGTGAACTTGATGTTTGAGATAGTACAGCCTCCTCCTGGTCATCATGGTTGTCCTCAGGTAGAGGCAGAAAGTTTACTGGCATTATCAGATTGCGGTGGACCACTTTTACTTGGCCTGTAGTGGGATTCTGGATCCTGAAAGTGTGGTTCTCATCATCTTTTCCAATCACCACATACACCGTGCTATCCCAGCGGTCAGCAAGCTTCCTTTTTCCAGGTCCTCCTTTGTTGGCCAGCAGCACTCTGTCGTTCACTTCCACAAGTACACCACGTACTCTCCGGTTGTATAGCTCAGTGTGACGCTGGAGCTGTTTAGTTGCCGTTGACTGGGCTACAGCCATAGCTTCTCTCATGTCCTTTCGTAGTGACTCCACGTAGCGATCATAGTCCACCACCTCCGGATCACTGAGCACTGAACCAAAGATGACGTCCACCGGAAGACGTGGCACCCTTCCAAACATGAGCAGGAACGGAGCATATCCTGTCGTCTCATGCACGGTACAATTGTAGGCAAATGTCAGAGATTTCAGGGCCTCAGGCCAACGATGTTTAGCTCTTGGTGGCAATGCTCGAATCATGTTGCCTAGAGTCCGGTTCATTCTCTCACATGAGCCATTACCCATAGGGTGATAAGGTGTAGTGTGGGACTTTTGCACGCCTGCCACATTCAGTAACTCTGCAATAAGCAAACTCTCAAAAGTGGCCCCCTGATCGGAATGTAGTCGCTTGGGAAACCCATAGATGCTGAAATAATTGTTCCACAGCTGGTGTGCGACTGCTTTAGCTGACTGATTGGGGCACAAGAAAGCGTGTGCCATCTTTGTGAAGTGGTCAGTAGCTACTAGCACATCCAGTGAACTGTTTGAAGAATCCTCAGCAGTCCAGAAATCAATACTGACAAGTTCAAGAGGTTCAGAGGTCCTTATGTTTTTCAAAGGAGCTCTGGCTTCTGGCTCTGGCGACTTGCTGACAACACATCGTCTGCAGTGTTGTACATACTCAGTAACATCACGCACTAGGCCAATCCAATAAAATCTCTGTCTCGTCAAGTACAGGGTCCGTTGCTGACCCTGATGACCAGCCTCATCGTGAACACCTTGTAACACCTTCTGGCGCAGTGAGCGTGGGACCACAAAAAGGTAGGACTTTTTCTTTGTGACAGGGTTTTTAGCTACCCGTTGCAGGACTCCATCTCTCAATACAAGCTTTTCCCAGCCTTTCAAAAGCTTGAGGACTTCTGATGACTCCTTGACACGTTCTCTTCTGGAAGGTCTCCACTTTCTCTCTACAAAGAACATCACCCTACTTAGAACTGGGTCATTTCTCTGTTTCTCCTGCAACACTTCAAGTGAGAGCACCTCAGAGTTGACCTGTGGGGTTGTTAGAACAGTCTGTGAGAACTGTGGCAGGAGAAGAGCATGCGGGTACACCACAGGACCACTCTCACTGCATCCCTGGAGCACAGCAGCAACCTCCAATGATGATACTGCTCCTGTCTTAACAACTGCCACACCCTGAGAAATCTGTTGGTCACACTCAGCTACTTCAGGTGGGTTAGCTGACCAGCGAAACACCTCCTGGACTCCATTAGCACCAACCACTGCAGCCTCTGCCAGCAGCTTGTCATAAGGCACTCTCGTCAAACGGTGAGGCATACTAGGCTGTACGAAGGGCTCTCTGCTAAGGGCGTCAGCCACCACATTCTTTGATCCAGGAATGTACTTGATGTTGAACTGGAATGGCGCCAACTTAGCGATCCACCTCTGCTCACACGCGTCCAGCCGAGCCTTGGACAGGATGTAGGTTAGCGGATTATTGTCCGTCCACACGGTGAATTGATGGCCTCTCAACCAATGATGGAACTTGTCACACACTGCCCATTTTAATGCGAAAAATTCTAGTCGGTGTGCAGGATATTTGGATTGGGCATAACTCAACGATTTACTTGCAAAAGCAATTGGTCTGGCCGTTGAACCACCTGCAGGCACTTGTGATAGGACTGCGCCAAGTCCGTCGGTAGAGGCATCCACAGACAGGAGAAAGGGCTCACTGAAGTTTGGGTGGGCCAGCACCACACAATCTAGCAAAGCTTGCTTCAGTTGATGAAAAGCGTGCTGACAATCTGTCGTCCAATCCTCAGCACGGAGCTGTTTGCGAATTTGGCGGCGTTTTCTCCCACTTCCACGTGGACCTTTAGAGCATGAGATTAGCCGAAACAACGGTTTGGCTATGGCAGAACACCCTTCAATAAACTGCTGGTAGTAGACTACCATGCCAAGAAAGGAACGGATCTTCTTCTGGGAGGGAATATTTGTGCCAATTTCCATAAGGTCAGACTCGGTGATGGTGGTGATAGCAGTCACTTTATCAGGGTCAGACTGGATCCCATCTATGCTGATGATATGACCAAGAAACTTCACTGACCTCCTCAGAAAGTGACATTTCTTTGGGGCGAGCTTTAGGTTATGGCTCTGGAGTCTCTGGAAGACCATGTGCAGACGCTCCAGCGCTAGGTCTTCTGTTGGAGCAAACACCAGGACATCATCCAGATAGCACAACAAGCTCATGAAGTTCTGGTCACCGAAGATGTTTAGCATCATTCTCATGAATGTGGCGGGACTATTACAGAGTCCTTGAGGCATTCGATTATACTCATACAATCCAAAAGGCGATGAAAAGGCAGTGTACTTTCGGTCAGCTTCATGCACTTCCACATTGTAATAGCCAGAGGTCAAATCCATGGTTGAGAAAAAGGCATTGCCCCCCAGAGCTGCTAGAGCATCAGCTGGATGAGGGAGTGGGTGAGCATCCTTGACAGTGCGTGCATTGATCCATCGGAAATCATTACAGATACGTAGGTCACCCGACTTCTTCCACACGATCACTAATGGAGATGCAAACTCACTGCTAGACTTTCGTATGATGTCACGCTCTTCCATCTCATCCAATGCCTCTCTCAATTTTTCATACTGGGTTGGTGGTATGCGCCTACATGGCAATCGAAATGGTTTCTCATCCATGACTCTGATGCGATGTAGGAAACCAGTGGCTTTACCACAATCCATCTTGTCCCTTGAAAAGATTGATTGGTATTGAACAATGAGCTCAGCCAGTTTAGCCTTATATTCAGGGGCAACGTCACATGACTCAATGTCCACATCCGACAGCCCCAGTCCTCTTAGCCTTGCCTGAGGGGTGTCAACTGTGCTCGGTGCCACAAGGTGAGGATGATCTGGTAAAGTCGAGTCCTCTGAGACGAGGCTGTGTTTTGTACTGTTGTCCAACGGTACTTGAACTTGTTGTTGGATGTCGAGTTGGGAACCAGCAAACATCTCCACTGAATCACAAGTACTCACATCCGCCAACTTAGTATTACGTCTCAAAGTAACCAGCTTGTCTGATGGATTAATGACCTTTAATGGGAGCCACCCATCTGCTCTCAGGATTGACACCGACCTCCCCACCAAGACTGTTCTCGGTTTAGATCTGGCGGTTGTTGGCTCCACGACAACAGTACATCCAGCCAACAGATTATTCACCTGTGGCAACTTGCCCCAAATCAGATGCTCTGTCATGGGTTCAAGAGTAACAGCTCGCTTGATTTTGATAGTTCCAACTGCATAATGGGCGTCTGAATCGGCAGCTTCCACCCTTGCCAACAAATGTAGCAGTTTCTGCTCTGCATCACTACTGTCACAGAGTGCTGTGGGGCCTTGGTCCTGGATGTCTTGCTTCAGCTTAAACCTGTTAATAATGTATTTCAACAGGTTACTGCCAACAATCAGTTCTTCATTCTGGTTCTCAACGATCAATGTTGGGACAATCACTTTGTAATCATAAAGATCCATCTCCAGATCGCACATGCCAGAAGGTAATGTCCTGGACCCCCCACATCCAATCAACACAGTGGCTGTCGGCTCAAGGGCGGGGCTTCTTAAAACATCCTGCTGTAACAGCTGAGGTATTACTTTAGAGCTCAGTGTGCACGCCATCGACCCGCTATCCAGCAAAGCTCTGACCGTAACCACTCCTCCCAGTGTCACATTTTCATAAAACAAGTTGTCATGTTGTTTGAGTCTCTGAATGTTTTGGATTATTGGTGTATATCCCATTTTTCTCACTTCACATGCACTTTGACATATAGACTCCATGTCATTTTCAACATTTGCAACAGGGGGATCACTTTTAGGCCCAACACTTGTCCCCACCACATGCAGGCCAGTCAGTTTTCCTGAAGCTGCACCACCTGCTTATCGCTCCCAGGCTTCCTCACCACAGTCCTTGGACACTCTGCTCGGATGTGGTCAGGTGCAAAACAGCTGAAGCACAGATGGTTGGACCTGCAGTGGTACTGAGTAGTGTGTCCACCATCGTTGCACACAGCACAAGGTAAGGCAGGCTTTACTTTCGTCGGCTGGTCCCTCTGGGTGTGTACATTGAACCTTCTTTGAAAATTGTGCTGCTGTGGCTGCTGCTCCAGCACACGTTCAAGTAGAGCGATGACCTGGTCCAGGCGGTCTGGCGAGCTCTCAGCTGTCTTCCCAATAGCAGCAGCTGTAGGTAGTACTTCAGTACGGAGTGTCGCACTCTGCACAGACGAGGTGACTTCCTGGTGCTGGGAAGACAGGATGCTTGACATTTTGTGTTTGGTTAGTCGCTTGCGATTTCTGCAATTCTCAACAAGCTTCTCGTGAATTTCAGCCACTGTCCAATCTTTCAGCTGCTTACATTTGAATATGAGCGACAGTTCAGGATCAGGGCAGTTCTGGATAAACATGGCAGCTAGATCACCAGACAGAGAGTCAAAAGCCTTATTTTGTCTCTTTAAAGAGTCCTCTGTCATGTCCAAAGCTTTGTTAAGTCTCAGCCAATAGTCAAAGGGATGTTCGTCAGGGTGGGGCACCGTAGCATAAAAGTCTGCTAAGGGCAAGCTAGAGGACATAGTATCACTGAAGTGCTGCTTCAGTATCTCAAAAATGGGCTCAGGTCCTGTAGTCAGATTTAAAACTGGCTTACTGCGTATGCCAACTTTAACTACTTCATGTGCCCTCCCCACCAGCTTAGAGATCACCTCATCAGCCTGTTCAGCCACAGGGATGTCTTTCTTTCTCATATAAGTTAACATCATAACCTCCCACTCTTGGACTGAACATGAATCATGATCCCCTTTAAAACTCACAGGTTCTTTCACATCAGGGCGAACAATGACATTTAACATGGTAGACTCGTTAGCTGTAGCTCCAACCACCCCTGGACCCACTGTATTACTCAAACGGGTCTCAATGCAAGCTGCAATACTTTCACCTATTGAAACTCCAATTCGTGAAGCTATGTCACTCAAAAGTCTACCATCAACTTCACACTGTGGAGCATTAACAGTGTCATTAACTCTTTCACCCACATAAACAAAATTTGATTTTGGTGTGGATGCTTCTGGGGTATTCAAATACAAACCCCTACCTCTGGCAACTGCAGGCATAGGAGTAAACATTTCAAACCCCCTCCCCCTACCAAAATAATTATTGCTTGCCATAACTCAGCCCTTAATGATCAAAAGCAACAAAAAACAAAAAAATATATATATATAATAATAATTTTCAGTTATTATTATTAATTATTATTATTATTAATTATTATTAATTTGATCACTTACAAATTAAACACGAGCAAAAGTGCACCTTCAACAAATCAACAAGAAAAACCTGAATGAAAAAGCTGTAAAAACATTAAAACTTATTTTGTCTCAAAGTGCCCCTCCTCCTTCAGAGAGCGCAGCGCAGAGAGAGAGAGAGAGAGAGAGAGAGAGAGAGAGAGAAGAGAAAAAGAAGAAGAAAAAAAGACCTCCTGTATCATAGTGCAGCCACAGCGCTCAATCAACACAAAACGGTTAAAATGAATTAAAAAAATAGCTCCACACTTTCAGACTGGCCACTGCACTACCAGACTGAGCAGCGAAGAATCCACACGGGGCTGCGGTACCGGCCGGGTCTGATGAACGGGACAGATGCGCGCGCAGCCACCAACTGCCGCGGCTCCAGGGTGTAGACGCAGCCCACCAACTGCCGCGGCTCCAGAAAGTAGACGCAGCCACTCGCGCTGGAGTAGTTGAAGAACGGGTCACAGGCACCAATGTAACCTCATCAAATGGTGAATTCGTTCAGAATAAATCAGGTCTGCGTTGTGTTATTAAGGACCAGGAGACAGGATGAGGTGAAACGTTGTTTATCTGTACAGAACAGAATATGGACTGATCATAAATCAGGTTCATCACAGCGGGTACAGCACCTCATGCCCATCTTGTATTAACTGGCAATGAGATGTCTGTGTTCACAATATTTATAACCGCCAATCAGCCAGAGGGGGCGCTGTTTCACCCATTACACATGAACCTAAACTTGGAAGTAATGACAAGTGGAATTATATTCAATATTAACTATGTTACATAAGGTAAAGACTTTCCTGTGTTGTTGCTGCCAGGGCCATATATTCTGCCTCACATGTTGATAAAGCCACTGTTTGTTGCTTCTTTGACTTCCATGAGACAACAGGTCCATTTTTGTTAAGGCTGAAACAATATCCTGTAGTGCTTCTCCTGTCACTTTGTTCTCCTGCCCAGTCTGCATCACTATATGCTACAAGTTGAAGTTTCTCTTCACATCTCTTATAGCATAAGCTGTTATCCATTGTCCCTTTCAGGTACCTCAGCACATGTTTAGCTGCAATCAGGTTACATTCTCTTGGTTGAGCTAAACACTGTGAAAGTCTGCTCACAACCCAACTAAGATCAGGTCTTGTACATGTCATAACATAAATCAAACTACCCACAAGCTCACGATAATGTCTCGGATCAACAAGTTTACTTTCACACTCAAAGTTTAACTTCTGTTCACATGGGGTGCACCTTGTGCTACATTCAGACATACCAAATCTTTCAAGAATTTTCTGTATGTACATCTTTTGATTCATTTTTACTTCACCATCTGTCTGTGTAAAGTCAATGCCCAAGAAATATTTGTGTTCCCATGTCCTTCATTTTAAACCTTGTTTTCAGCATTTCTTTTACTGTTTATCAAAAGATCATCATTTGCTGCTATGATGAGGTCATCAACCCAAAAAATAACAATTATTCTCTCATTTAGGTTTTGTCTTGTATAAACACAGTGATCAGCAGGATTCTGTATGAAATAATTTTCATCCAAATAGTCATGGAGCATTTTATACCAGTTGCGTCCTGATTGTTTTAAACCATACAGAGATTTGTTTAATTTACACACTAGTTTTTCATCTGTGTTGACTTCAAAACCCTCAGGCTGCTCCACGTACACCTCACAGTCAATAGGAACATGTAAATAGGCCGTCTTAACATCCATTTGATGTAACTTTAGATTGTACTGAGCTGCCATTTGCATTAAGCTGCGTACAGACGTCATACTTGCTGTTGGTGCGAATGTTTCTTTATAATCTATACCAGCTACTTGACTGTAACCTTTTGCTACATATCTGGCCTTATAGGTTTCATTTCCATCTATGTTATTCTTAATCGTGAAGACCCATCTACCCCCCCACTGCATTTTTATTTTCTGGCAGTCTGGTCAGTGTAAATGTTTTGTTCTCTGTTAAGGATTCCATCTCTTCTTTCATTGCTTCTATCCATTTTTCAGCTTTAGGTGAATTTATTGCTTCTCTGTAACTTTGTGGTGTACTAAACACTGAACGATAGCAATAGTCAACATTTATCTCTTCATCATCAGCACTCCCAGCCGTACATTCATAATCTTTTAGATATGCTGGTGCTTTTCTTTCTCTTTCAGAACGTCGTAGACCCTGTTCATTTGCATTTTGTTCATCACTTGTGCTTTCTTCTTCTGAAATAGGGTCAGATGAGACCTCTTGTGTTTCCTGTCTAACACTTGTGCTCTCTACACTCACTGCAGGCTCGGTAGAACTCCCATGTGCTCCCTGTGGCACCTGGTGTTCTGCTCTTAATTCTGGCTTAACAAGGATAGTTCTTCTATATCTAAAAACATCATCAAACATGTCAGGATCATCCTGAGTTTGCCTTTCATTCATAGTCTGAGTCTGCCATTCATTCATATTTTGAGTTTGCCATTCATTCATATTATGAGTTTGCCATTCATTCATAGTTTGAGTTTGCCATTCATTCATAGTTTGAGCTACAAATTTAACCAGTCGATGTTTGCAGATTCTTCCTGTGTTTGGGTAATAGACTAAATATGCAGGGCTGTATTTATCATAACCCACAAAGATACCTTTTTCACACCTCAGATCTAGCTTTTTCTTAATTTGTCTATATGTATAGCACACACACCCAAATTCTTTCATTTTAGAAAGGTCAGGCACCTTTCCTGTCAGCAGGTAATATGGAGTTTGTTTCAATCGGTTGTTGAAACACCGGTTTCTAATTACTGCAGAAGCCATTACAGCATAAGCCCACAACTCTTTAGGAAGATTACTTTCTATCAACATACATCTTGCCATTTCAAACAATGTTCTCCAGCTTCTTTCAGCTGTACCATTCTGATGCGGTGAATAAGGTGCAGATGTTTCATGTCTGATAGAATTTTTACTCATTAAAGACTGAAAGTCTTTTGATGTGAACTCTGTACCATTATCGGATCTAATGCATTTTATTTTACCATATGGGGCGACATCTGCAATAAACTTTTCGGTAGCTCTAGCTGTGTCACTCTTAGCTTTAAGAAAATAAACAAATATTGTACCAGAATAGTCATCTGTAAATGCTATTGTGTACCTGAAACCGCCTTTTGCAGCAGGCTCGATTGGACCAGCTAAATCAGTATGAATTAATTCAAGAGCGTTTTCTGCTTTTGCATCAGTTTGTCTGTTTCTGTTTTGACAGAATTTACCCAAGATGCAAGTTTCACAGTCTAGGTTCGTTTTATCACCCTTCCCTTTAATTTTCATGCCTTTTACCACGTTTTCTAATTTTAGCAGGTCTTGGAAATTACAGTGGCCTAAAATTTTGTGCCACTCCTGAATGTCATAACAACCTGAAATCACATTACTTTGTTCATCTTCATAATTTTCATCATTTTTATTGTCATTATCAAATACGTCTAGATAATAAAGTCTGTCATAGACACTAATGTCAAACCTTGTACCGTCCTTGGCAATGAGTTGACTGCATTCTTGGTTGAAGTTGACCGAGGCTCCCCTGGACGTCGCCGCCTTCACAGAAAATATGTCTTGTGGGTACGTTGGGACGTACAACGCCCGTTTGATCTCCACCTTTATCCTTCGTCCTTGTGTGTCCCGCAGCCAGACCTCCGCGTCACCTCTCTTCACCGCCACACCATTCGTCCTTGTCCCGTCAGCGAGCTCGATGAAGTGTTGTTCTGGTTCAAACGTGTCATCCCAGCGTTTGAACCTGTTAACATCAGTGATGATGTGTGAGGTCGCTCCGGTGTCCACCATCAGGCCTCTCTGTTTCCGTCCGCTGATCTGTGCGTCGTTTGTCTTGAATGCGAATGAGTGATCATCCTCCACTTCATCGGTCGCTTGGTTCACATTCTCCATCTTCTTTCGCCAACAGTTACTCTCTGCATGACGTGGACTCTTACACACACGGCACCACTGTCGCTGTGTTTTATTCTTCGGACACTGCCTTGCTTTGTGCCCCCCCAGTCCACAGCTGTAACAGATGAGCTCCTCGTTTCCTTCTCGTCTTCGCACTGCTCCGCTCCTGTAGCCACTTGCTATCATCACATCATCCTTGTCCACATTTGTATTAAAGTGTACAATGCTTTCGTAGCTTCTCAGCTTCACTTTAAACTCAGCAAATGTTAGTTGGTCGTCGCTGCTTTGTGTGATGTGGACTACAAATGGTTTATAAGGTTCTGGTAGACCTTTTACAGGGTATCCGCGGGGTTGTAAAAGGTAGTAAAAGGTAGTAAATGAAATTAACACAAATTAAGGCCATTAAAAAGTATTAAAAAGTAATAAACGTCATCTGACGAGGTATTAATTTTTTTTAAACCTACACAACTATATTTTTCTTGTTCTGTCGTCTAAAAAAAGGTCTGTGAATTTATTTATCTTTTCTAATTTTATGTTCCAAGTAGGACCTTAGCTAAAACAAAGACGTCATATCGTCAGTCAGTGTGCGCGCGCACCTACAGCTGGTATCATGTCTGTAAAAAGAAACAGGAAAGGATCACGGCTTTATCCTCCGACATTTAACAAGAAATGTACCTAAACAATTGTTTGTTAGCTCGAAATTATAGCAAAAGGTGTGTCTCAGTCTAACGTTTTCTTAATAAATGTATTTTAATGGTTAAATCGGCTTTATTTAAAAAAAAAAAGTGTCGCTGCCTGTGTACTCCGTGAAAGCACAGCAGTGACAAACAGGAAAAAGGAGCGCGGCTCGTTTCGCCGACATTTAACAAGAAAATTACCTAAACAATTGTTTTTTGGCTCGAAATAATAGCAGAGGTGTTTTTCTGTCTGTCATTTTCTTAATAAATTCACTTTAATGGTCAAATTAGCTGCATTTCGCCACCGTGGTGCAGCTGGCTGCTGGATTGAAGATTCAAGCAGAGAGGTGGGGAGAGTATGGCAGGCCGATTGAGTCATTAATAGCTAGTGAAGATTCTCAGTCATCCAGGACATGGTGAATTCTAAAAAGTGCAATAAAAAAGCAATAAAGTATAGTATAATAGTATAATAAATAAAGTCCAGTTGTTTTTGTCTTGAACTTTTTTAAATTTGTCATTATAGGCACGTTTTCCTATTACATGATACAACAGCATGCCATACTATTACTACAATAGATATCATGAACTGTTTTTTTTTTTTCAGTCAGAATGAATGAAACAGTCATATTTCAGTGTTATGGTTTATAAATATGGGGAAAAAAATCTATATGTCACTTCGTCCTATAAGTTGCAAGGCATGTAAATTATGCAAAAAACTGCAACTTACAGGATGAAAAATACAGTACAGGGAACCCCCGACCTACGAACGAGTTTGGGACCTAAGAACCGTTCGCAGGTCGATCGGTTCGTAGGTGGGGGGTGAAAGTAGCGTCTCGTTCGTAGGTCGTTATTCTGTTCGTAGGTCGCG
>JBBPBX010005506.1:53989-71872 GCA_038048925.1 Garcialebias charrua | reverse complement strand
TGTTTTTTAAGTGGAACTCAATTTGTAATCATTAAATTTTCCAAACAACCTACATTAATAATCATTGAATAATAAGATAAATTTGCATTATTTAACCTCTTCTCTTGATTAAAATTCATTTGTTTAACAAAGAAAACAATAAGTGGAAAATAAAACAATTACAATTTTTTTCTGCTAAATTTCACTTGTACAGTACATATAATATTCTTCTAATTTTCTAAATACTTTAAAGTGTTTTTACTGGGTTGCACAAATTATCACACATAGATAACAACATAAACATTTATTTCTTGAACATCATTTTGGTTCTTTCAAAGTGGCAAAATATAGCAACATAAAATAATCTACATGTGTAGACAATATAAAGTGGCTTTGTTTACATGTCATTAAAAAAGTTACTTCAAACAAATGCTAAATCAATTTTGTGAAGAAGAAATGAGATGCTAAAATACATAATTAATTACTAATTTCACCATTAACAGCCAGAGTATTTTTACTGTTTCTCTTATTTGTGTTACTTCTTAATGACTGACTAACAAAAAATGTAGTTTTTCTTATCTGAATAACTCAATATAAATGCTGAACAAATATTTACCACTTGTGTACATTGTGTATTAACAACAAAAATCAACCTTTTTGAAATGTATGAGAAAAACTGCAAACATCTAAGTGGAATAAACATTTCCACAGCTGCAGGAGTTGATTGTCCAAAATATTTTACACTTTGTTTGGAAACAGATCCTGGATACAAGTGGCTGAAAGGGGCTTCCTTCATGGGGGGGGGGGCACTCAGTCTTAGAGATTGGGTAAGGAGCTCCATCATCCAGGGGGAGCTTGGTGTAAAGCCGCTGTTCCGCAGTATCAAAAGAGTCAGTTGAGGAGTTTCATCTGATCTGGACACCACCCTTTGGAGGTTTTCTGGGTACGTCTGTCTGGTGACAAAAGACAGACAGGTGAGTCAGGAGAGGCAGCTGAATTATATAAAAAGAAATAAAAAAGAAAAGAAAATATTGTTACCTTTATGAAGGAGCAGGTGATGCAGAAAGTGCTGGTGACAAAAGACAGACAGGTGAGTCAGGAGAGGCAGCTGAATTATATAAAAAGAAATAAAAAAAGAAAAGAAAATATTGTTACCTTTATGAAGGAGCAGGTGATGCAGAAAGTGCTGGTGACAAAAGACAGACAGGTGAGTCAGGAGAGGCAGCTGAATTATATAAAAAGAAATAAAAAAAGAAAAGAAAATATTGTTACCTTTATGAAGGAGCAGGTGATGCAGAAGGTGCTGGTGACAAAAGACAGACAGGTGAGTCAGGAGAGGCAGCTGAATTATATAAAAAGAAATAAAAAAAGAAAAGAAAATATTGTTACCTTTATGAAGGAGCAGGTGATGCAGAAGGTGCTGGTGATGCTGGTGACAAAAGACAGACAGGTGAGTCAGGAGAGGCAGCTGAATTATATAAAAAGAAATAAAAAAAGAAAAGAAAATATTGTTACCTTTATGAAGGAGCAGGTGATGCAGAAGGTGCTGGTGACAAAAGACAGACAGGTGAGTCAGGAGAGGCAGCTGAATTATATAAAAAGAAATAAAAAAAGAAAAGAAAATATTGTTACCTTTATGAAGGAGCAGGTGATGCAGAAGGTGCTGGTGACAAAAGACAGACAGGTGAGTCAGGAGAGGCAGCTGAATTATATAAAAAGAAATAAAAAAAGAAAAGAAAATATTGTTACCTTTATGAAGGAGCAGGTGATGCAGAAGGTGCTGGTGACAAAAGACAGACAGGTGAGTCAGGAGAGGCAGCTGAATTATATAAAAAGAAATAAAAAAAGAAAAGAAAATATTGTTACCTTTATGAAGGAGCAGGTGATGCAGAAGGTGCTGGTGATGCTGGTGACAAAATACAGACAGGTGAGTCAGGAGAGGCAGCTGAATTATATAAAAAAGAAATAAAAAGAAAAGAAAATGTTGTTACCCTAATGCATGCTCAATAATCCAGGTAGAAAAATCCAAAAAAGCTAAGTCTGGTCCTCTGGACATTCAAAAAACAAAACAAAACAAAGCAAAAAAAAATTAGAAACGTTTCATCTACGTTAAATCTCAGGAAGTCCAACATTTCACTGATCACATCAACTCTGTGGATAAATATATCAAGTTCACACGAGAAGATGTAGTAAAAAATGGCAGGTTGGCTTTCTTGGACACAAGTTAGGAGTCATCAGAACAGTATCACAGAGCAGACAGCGTCCCCACTAACTCAGGAGCCAGACAGAAGGAGAAATCACACACAAAACAGGCTCTAGAGAAATGTGGATATCCTAACTGGGCCTTCCTGAAAGCAGAGAAGAAACCCAAACAGGACTCCAGCCAGCCATCAGGTGAAAAGAAGGAACCCAGACCCAGACCAGTGGTCATTCCATATGTTGCGGGAGTTTCAGAGACATTGAGACGTTTATTTTCTAAACACAACGTCCCAGTGGCTTTTAAACCCCAAAATACATTACGGCAAAGACTGGTTCATCCCAAAGATCCAGTCCCCCGGCACAAACAGAGTAATATTGTGTATGCTGTTCAGTGTCAGGAGGGCTGTGATCAGTCTTACATCGGGGAAACTAAACAGCCACTGGCCAAAAGGATGGCCCAGCACAGAAGATCAACATCATCAGGTCAGGACTCTGCAGTCTACACTCATCTCCAGGCCAGCGGTCACTCTTTCAGGGATGAAGATGTTCACATCCTTGATAGAGAGGAACGATGCAGTGTTTCCCCTACATAACTTGCCATGGCGGGGTGGGGGTGGGTGGGGGGTGACGGACAGAGACACGTCCTGAGCTGCGCAGACGTTGTTGCAGTTTCTTGGGCTTGTTTTGAAAGTAAATTCGCTTAATTGGGCTTGTTATTATTTGTTCTTTATTATTTGTCTAGAGCAGGGGTCTGCAACCTTTTCGATCCAAAGAGCCATTTCTGCTCCTTTGTTCACTAAATTAAACGTGACCGGAGCCACAACACCTGCTGCAACTGGGATTTTCAACTGGTGGCCCACGGACCACTTTTAGTTTGTTGGAGGACGTTTTTCTGGCCAGCAGGAGTGACTTTATAAAACTTAACATTTCTAATAATTTTTAACATTTACTGATATTTTTACATTTTAAGATAAAATAAAAGACAAGATTCTTGTAAAGAAGGAAAAATTAATATAGTTTTGCCCAGTTTCTAAAAACTAAAACGATAAACTATGCAGGCCTATGTGATTTATTTTTTTAACTGTAGAAAAATTAGGTATCCTACTTAAAAGAAATAAAGCATAAAGTGAAAGTATGTTTTACTCCTTGTAATGTAGGAAAACTTCTAAAACTAACCCTTCCAGTTGTTATAAGAACCAATAAAATTCAGTTTTATGTCAGTTTTGGTCAAAGCTTAAAAGAACCGCTGCAGAGGGACCAAAAAGCTGCATGTGGCTCCTGAGCCGCAGGTTGCAGACCCCTGGTCTAGAGTGACAAGACCACGTTAAAATGAGCTCCAATAAGTGGAGGAAATATGGGAAAAAAATAATAAAGAATGGGAGAAAGAGCACACACTTAAAGCATGATTCAGGATAGAGATTAAAGAAAGTTCTTTGTTGACTTAGCTTACTATGAGTTTGCTGTTTAATATTTATTTTATTTTTTAATTTGTACGCATCCTTTATGATTGACTGTTGTTGTCGTTGTCCACTGTTGTCATCACTCTTAGTTTAAAATTCAGGTCTCTCTGGTAAATGAGTCCCAGAGGCTCAATGGGAATAATTTGTATAAATATGCCAAATGTATTTGTATTTTTTAGAGTGGATATGTTCTTCAAAGTCTTTAGCATAATTTTGCTCTTTATATGTAATGTCATAATAACTGTATGTTTATACTGTTTAAAAACGGACCCTGTTTTACACAATGGGGTGGGTTGCCTGTTGGGCTTGTTTTGGGCTTGATTTCATGGGGCTGGTCGCTTGTTTCTGTCACGATATATTGGCAGATAGAGACAAAGCCGAAAGTGCGCAGTTTTAAGAGCAGAGGAGAGACAAACATTTCAGCCGCGCTCAGTTTTATTTATTTATTTTCCGGTGGAGAAGGTGAGAGCTGTGTGTGTGTGTGTGTGTGGAGCCGCGCGCAGTAGGAGCCGAGCAGAGGAGCCACGTGTTCGTTTTTTTTTTTTCCCCATCCGTGGGGATGAGAAACGTGAGCCGTGCGCGTGTGTGTGTGGTGGGTGGGTTTGAACACTCAGCTGACACAGCTGAGTGTTCAGCATGAGGCTGCTTTTATGTTTTATTTCAGCTAGTGCACCTGCAGTGCGAGCTGCTAGTTTAGCATTACGTCAGTGCCGACAGGTGTTTGGAGCGTTGGGTAGGCGGGGCGCTCGGTTCTGTTGAGGGGGCGGGGCGCCCCGCCTATATAATGGTAGGGGAAACACTGCGATGGTTTGAGAGAGGAGTAAAGGAGGCCATCTTTGTGAAAAGAAACCGTCCATCATTAAACAGAGGTGGAGGCCTCCGGGTTCAACTGTCCCCCTCTTACAATGCTGTTATTGCTAGTATCACTCAGCCCTCTGTGAATAGCAAACAACCATCAGGGTGTTAACGATCCATCATCAGGCTGATGGTCCTCCTTGATCATGTGAGCAGCTGGTTTCGGCTGTCATCAGCCAACCGGTTGATCCACTGTGGGAAGGGGCTATTTATAAGACTGAGCTGAACACAGCTTCTCAGACTGAGGAAGTCTTTCGGACGAAAGACGAAACGTTTCTACAGTTTTTTTTTTGCTTTGTTTTGTTTTTTGAATGTCCAGAGGACCAGACTTAGCTTTTTTGGAAAATGTTGTTACCTTTATGGAGGAGCAGGTGATGCAGAAGGTGCTTGGTGATGCTGGTACAGGTGAATGAGGAGGGGCAGGCAGGTGAGTCCAGAAAGGCAGCTGAAGTGGAGCTCCCTGATCTGCTATACTCTTGGGCACGCGCCCAGCCTGAGCAAAGACGAACGCTTGATAAATTACTGTCAAATTCAGAATACAGTTTAATGTGTAATATAATCTTAATTTAATATTTAATCTAAATAAACAACATTTTTTACAATAAATAAACTATACTAACAATAATAGAAATCTTTGTTTGTTTGATGTTTGATGAGCTGTTCACCCAATACACAGATGTAATGTTAATTATTTCATGACACTCACTGTGCAGGGTCTGAATAATCCAGGCATCTTCGTGCAGAACAGCTGTGTCATGGAAATCTAGTAAGATCAAAAAAGAGGTACATCTTCACTTAGGTTTATGGATTAAAGCTAACTGTGAAACAGTTCAATCACAACATATCCACTAATACAATTTCACACATTTAATATGATCAGACAAACTACTGTAAACACTCCAACAATGACCTCATCAGTTCAACAGAATCACAGGACCTGTGCAATGTAACAAAGGTTTAATCTGTTACAATGTTCAATATTTTTCACCTGCTCATTGTGAAGTTTTAAAATGACTTCTGTCTGAATAAGGTCATCAGATGAGGTAGACATATATTAACTTGCAGCTGCATGATAAAAAACTTGCAGAATTGTTCATTTGTTTGAAGATTACTCACCCACCCTAGTTATATTGTTTACATAGTTTCAGGGACACGTTGGCTCAAATTTTTTGTGCTTCATCTTCTGACTCTCATCATATTCTATCAAGTGGAAACCTCAGATGAAACAAGTTAGATGTTCCCACCGCTAGTTAGAACGACTCTGCGTCATGTTTTGAAGCATAAAGAGACCAAGTAGGACCTCACTGCAGCAGAAACCTGTAGTTTTAACAGACCTTAGAAAGCCAAAACACTTCCACACTGACGAATTAGTCTTTCCTCTCTAATCAGTGATGTCATCGCTTTCTCTTCGCGTGTGAAACTTTGTTCAATCACATTCTGACGGACATGGGCACTCGTTTGAAGTGAAAACTACGCTCGTCGAAGGTTAGCCTAGCCTGCTACCGCCTGCTGGAAGCTGCGAGATCTACGTCACCACGCACTTACGTATTTGTGTCACAGCTTTTTCTGTCCGGGCGCTTCAAGCCGAACAGGAAAAGCGTCAGTGAAAGGCTGTAAAATCCTATCGAAATAATCGTTAAATAAAAACTTAGCCCCTGTATCAACTTATTCCTTGAATTTTCAATAATCAGATTAATGTTTTCAGAGCCTCTCTCTATTTGATTCTTTATTACGTATTTGTGTCACAGCTTTTTCTGTCCGGGCGCTTCAAGCCGAACAGGAAAAGCGTCAGTGAAATGCTGTAAAATCCTATCGAAATAATCGTTAAATAAAAACTTAGCCCCTGTATCAACTTTTTCCTTGAATTTTCAATAATCAGATTAATGTTTTCAGAGCCTCTCTCTATTTGATTCTTTATTATTAATCCCAAGGGAGACTGCGTGCTCGCTAGCTAGCACGCTAGTTAGCAGACTCATGGCGTCTACTGCAGCCAGAAATAAACTTTATTTACGCCGCAAACAGCCAGCTCTTGTTACCAGTTACGATACACAGCTCCTACAACAATTCTAAATGTACAAAAAAAATGCTCAGGACTGAATATTTAATTGACTGACCATTTCACTGTCACATAATGTTACTAAAAATCAGCAAATAGACTGATATATATATTAACCCGCTTTCCATCAGCTAAAATAAGCGCATATTAACAGTTTACTTACAGTGCAACACGTTCTTGATCTGCCGAAGTAAAGGAACAACTGTAAAGCTTTACAAAGTGAGCCTCTACTTCATGCCATTTTGCTTAAAATACACATTACAGTGCTCATTATTATCTAGTTTTGACTTAAAACATTGTTTAGAGCTTTTTTCTCAAAAATACTATACACTGTTGTTCAAAATTTTATTGTACATTCCAAAGATTGTCTTACCTCTGACAAAATGGATGGTCCAGTCCACTTCTGAAGCATGTGTGTGCACATGGCAGAATGTGCAGCCAAGATGGCGGAAGTGTAGAGTAATTAAAATCAAAGTGCTTTAATTAGTAAAATCTATTAGATTTAAAAATCTTCATATTTTTCTATTAAAATATGCTAAAGATATCGTTGCTTATTTTACCGTAAAAAAATATAAGTAAATTTAAATTACTTAACATCTCAAAAATGTTGAATTTTGCTTACACTGAATTAAAACCATGCATATGCATTTTTACTGAGTAACAGTTACTATCAGTGGCCTATTAGATACTACTTAACCCCAATCACACTTTTTTCAGTGTACTTGATGGAATTTGATGAATCTCACAGAAAGTAACACGTATGATGAACTACAACACATTTAGTTAGAGTCAACCCGTTTCCAGATAACTACTAGAGCAAGTCCATAGGTGTTGCAACATCATGTCAAGAGGAAGTGCCCCCCCTACATTAACAAAATAAATAAATAAATTTGGACACCCCCCCCCCCCACACACACACACACACAATTACCATGAAATATTAGTTCACCCAATGCTGTTCATATTTCTTCATGAATTTATCCATTCAACTTGATTAATAGGAGAACACTCAAACCACTAAAAGTCCACTCCATGTTTTCCTACTTCAATCAATCAATCTTTATCTATAGAGCTCTTTTCAGCAGCCAGAAGGTGCACAAAGTGCTGAACAACACAGAAATAAAAAACGAACATTAAAATAAAATAAAAAACAGTCAGTTAAAAATTAAAAACAATTAAGACATAACAAGAATGTTAAAGAACTACCGGTACTAGGTATTAAAAGCCTGCCTGAATAAAAAGGTTTTAAGATTAGATTAAAAAAGCTCCATATGAGTGATGGAGCGCAAGTCCTGAGGTAGCTGATTCCAGAGACTGGGTGCAACGACAGAAAAGGCCCAGTCACCCCATCGTTTGTAGTTGGTCTTTGGGACAGACGGGAGAAATGTATTAGATGATCTCAGTGTTCTCCTATATTCACTGACAGTTACAAGATCAGTCAAATATAGTGGGGCAAGACCATTAAGAGCTTTAAAAGTGAAAAATAAAATTTTAAATTTAATTCTAAAATCGATTGGAAGCCAGTGGAGAGAAAATAAAACAGGGGTAATGTGCTCACGTCTGGAGGTGTTGGTTAAAAATCGAGCTGAAGCATTTTGGACTAATTAAAGGCGTCTAATGGAGGATTGGGAGATTCCTGCATATAGGGAATTGCAGTAGTCGAGCCTTGAGGTGATAGCATGAATGGCCTTTTCCAAATCAAAACAATTTAAAAAAGGCTTAACTTTGTATAAAAGACATAATTGATCAAAACAGGCCTTGACTACAGACGCTATTTGATTATCAAATTTTAAGTCCTTGTTAAATGTCACCCCCAAGTTTTTAACTGTTGGTCTGTACTTGGAAGTCAGAGCACCAAAGTTACAGGGAGCATCATCACCAAAGAGGATGCATTCTGTCTTCCCTTCATTTAAAAACTAAAAATTACGGTGAAGCCACTGTTTGATGTTGGCAATACAATCAGCGTAGGGAGTAAGAAGATTACTGTTTTTGGGTTTCATTGGTAGATAAATTTGTACATCATCAGCATAGCAGTGAAAAGAAAAAGTATGTCTGGCTATTACTGATCCAAGAGGCAGCATGTACAGTGAGAAGAGGAGAGGACCAAGACTAGAATCCTGTGGCACACCACAAGAGAGAACAGCTCCTCCTACAACAACTCACCACACCTCGTGCAGTGTTTCTCCTTGGCAGGGCACTCACGGGGGGAGGAGGGGGAGATGTCTCGGTTTTGTGCGCAAGCTTAGCGCCACGCACTAAAACCATAGATATACGGAAGGATCTGTGTTCGGATATTCCCGGAAATGGACCGCAATGATCCTTAAAAAATCCCAAAATCTGGATACTTATCTTCGGCAGATCCAAAATAAATGTGGCTGTTATTTGTCAAGGGCCTGCCAAAGATAAGTATCCGGATTTTGGGATCTTGGGATTTTTTAATGATCATTGCGGTCCATTTCCGGGAATATCCAGAAATATAAGTATAAGTATATGTAAAGGATACGGAGATATACTACATCAGATCTTACTGTATATCTATGGTTTTAGTACAGTTGGTTGTTAGGATGTGTGTGATGGAAGCAGAGCACTACGTCTATAGCATCTTAGTGAACACTTCTATATTGTGCACCGCTATGTTGGCTTCAGCAGTTTTTGACGTGGGGGGGGGTGTAGGATGCTTGAAAGAAGTGAAATGTGCTCTATTCACATAAAGAGAAGCTGTTTGGTCAGGCTACTTCTTGTGTCGTGCTCTCTAAAATAGTTATTGAATGAAGTGCTAACTTATGTAGGTAATTATAAATGTTCAACAATCAATGAAAATACACCAGAATGCAAGAAATGGCATCTACTTTATTCTAAATCTTGTGGGGGATGACCCTCAGATGCCCCCCCCCCCACACACACACACACACACACCACTGTGTCTCTCCCCACCCCAGTACAATGCTGCTGATGTAAATGAGGTTGTCGACCACAGCCACTAGATAAAAGGCTAATAATGAGCTAAATAATGATGTAGCATCTGAGGTTATATTTTGAGGGGGGTTACTGTAAGAGTGGCACTTGCTTCAGCTCCAAGATGGCCGCCAATTACCCTCAGCTGACGGTCATCCACCTGATGAGCTCCAACCATACTTAAGGCTGCAGTCAAGTCCTACTCTTTGCCGGAGCATTGATTCCTAGTTATGGTACTTATGCTTCCAGCCAGTCTTTTGTCTAATACGAGAGATACTTACCTTGTTCTTATGTTCCTGCAGTTATCTCGTCGGTCCTTGGGTCCTGCTCCTCGGTCCTTGTGCCTTGCCCTCCAGCCACTCGCCTACCTTGTCAGCTCTCTGGAAATCACTGTTGGAATCATTGGATGTTTCATGGGACTCATCTCCATTCCTCTCCTATAAGAACAAACAAACATTCCTCTCCTGTAAGAACAAACAAACAATTGAGATCTACATTTACCACAATCCTTTGGCCAACCCCTTCTGACATTCTGCTTCCTCCTCCAGGGATTCCAGAGGAACCACTTTATACATTTAACATTATCACTGTAAATAATAAACACTGCTATTTTGTACTCCTTTGCCTTGTGTCGTTCTGGGTCTCGTTACCAACTGGGTTTGCCTTGAAATCATAACAGTACCAACAAATGAAAAAGTAATTATAATATTTACAAGGTCCTAAAGACAGTGAACATCAACATGGTCGAATTTCAACGGTGAAACATGATGTATTTAAATAAATAAGTATTTCAAGGTTGTAATATAAGCAAAAAAAATACATGTATATAGGTATATGTGTATATTGCACATAATTAACATATACTACACAGGTTGTGTTACAGGTTATTGCACAGGTATTGAAGTTGAGATTGAATTATGATGGTAAAGTACACTGTCAGAAAAAAAAGTACTCGATTGTACCTTAAAGGGTACATTGGCTTGTCACTGGGGTGGTACCCTCAAAGGTACAGCTAATGTACCCTCAACAGTGGGTACTTATTTGTACCCTTGTAGTTTGTACCTTATAAAGGTCAGAATTGTACCTTTAGTGGGTACTTATTTGTACCCTTGTAGTTTGTACCTTATAAAGGTCAGAATTGTACCTTTAGTGGGTACTTATTTATACCCTTGTAGTTTGTACCTTATAAAGGTCAGAATTGTACCTTTAGTGGGTACTTATTTGTACCCTTGTAGTTTGTACCTTATAAAGGTCAGAATTGTACCTTTAATGACAAATTTGTACCCTCTTAAAAAGATACACACAAAAAAAAGGGGGGGGGGGCTTTTCTTTCATTGACTTTTATAGTGTAAACCATCACACGTAATCACAGATAACTTCAAAAATAAACTTTATTTTCCATTTTCACACTTCATTTAAAACTTACAAAGAATGTCGAACTGTGGCATACAAAATGTCATCAACAGTATAAGTGTCATTTGGCTGAAAGTCCATTTCATCTCCTGCTTTCAGCAAAGTCCATTCTAAATCAACTTTGAGTCTGTAGGCATGAAAGTGGCAGTCATACGATTGAGGGATCAGCATTTTCCCACAGAGAATCCATAAGGTGTCAATGTTGAAGATGTATTTTATTTGCCAAAATAGTGGCACTGCTTCTGAATGCAGAACATCTATAATGAATACATCTCTGATGGCATACTTAACACAGTTGACTCTGACTTCAGACACACGTTGGAAAACTTTGTTTGTAAAATCAACATTACAGAGGTTGTGATTATCCATGAGGGCATTCTGCAGTTCAACAGGCAAAGATAAAAATGGAGTTGCTACACTTTTTCCAGGCACAATTTCAAATTCATCCAGACAACTTTGTTGGGAAAATTCCCAACACTGTCTAAGTTGGTGTCTGTTGCTCAGAGTTTTAGCAATGTTTATAAAGTTTCTACAGTTATGAGCCACAGTTTTAAAATATTGATGTTTTCCCTCAAATCTCATGCACCACAATGAACGCAGAGGTCCATACATTTCCATCAGTCTTGCATAATGAATCAAATAATGACACTTAGGAGTAATAACATCTCCAAACACTTCTTTCATTTCTGTCAGAAACTCTTGAACTAGTAAATCTAACATTAAAAGATGATCTCGTCTCACCTTTGGTGCCATGACAATCTCAGTAATCTCACGGCATAACAGAAAAACATGCCAATATTTACAATTGGGCGGAACTTTGTGTGCCATCACAAAAGGCAACAACCTAAAAAGGCACCATTTCTGAGAAGCAGATCCAGTGACACCAACTTTCTGTAGTCTTTCTGGTAAAAGCACTGGTTTATTAGCTCTATCGTTTTGACCAATGCATATATTTTGCAGTTCTTCATTTATCTCTTTTATTGTTGTGTGTTTTTCTGTTTGAGCTTTGCAAATTACTAGTTTCATAACACGTGGAATTACACCCTCCAACATATCGTGCATTATGTCAGGTGGTAAAGCTTTTGTTACATCAAAATAATGTAACTTGTCAAAAGGAGAGGAACTATAAACACCGTAAGTTGCTTTATCTTCAGGATTTTGTCGAATGCGTTCAAGATGGCACTGATGAACTTCAGATGTTCTTAAAACAAAGCTGTCTTCCTTGAACAAGTGTTTAATATCGTTATGAGTAGCCATACAATAGCGACAAATTCTACCCGAGTTAAAAGACATTGAAAATCCACCAATCATATGAGCCGACAAGTTATCACCAGATAAAGTTGCAACAGCAGCCCGAATTGTGTGCTCTGTATCATCAATTGTTAAAGTAAAGCCAACAGTAGCGAGTTTTTCAAGATCATCTAGCAAAGGTTTTAAGATGACATTCAAGCCACACTTTTTAACAAAGGAGTATCGTACCAATAATGCTAAATGAATGTGTCTCTGCTGAGATCTATACCTTTTGTCCAAATTGCCTACGCTGTAATAAAACGCGCATAGCTTGTGTTTGTTTCGTTTCGACCCCAAAGGATTTACTACTTCAAATTCATCTTCATAAAAATGCAGGCGCAGTGCATTTGGATAAGCTTTAAAAAAAGGGTGCTGTTTGAAAATGCTGCCATCACAATAGTCCGTTAGAAATTCATCTGTCTCTGGATTACTCGCAGAAAATATTTTATCCTGAACGTCATCATGTGAACAATAACTTTTCAGCACTTTATCAATGGGTACATATGAAAATGAACCAACAGTCTGTCCTTCCGAGTTTCTTAATTTACAGTGGATAGGCTCAATCATATCAAGCTTGGATTTGCAATGCTTTTTCATCAAATATGGAGATCGAATAGCCTTTGTCGCTTCAATAAAAAAATCATTAGAATGTATGACAGTTTCTAGTTCTGGACTCTTTGAGATATCAAAGCCAATTTTCTGCATGTGATAAGCAATAAAAGCATCGTAATTCTCCTTGAAAAAACACATTAAAAAATTAACATCGTCAACAATCTCCTCTTGAACAGAAACTGGAAGATGATTTTTTTCCCTGCATTTCAGAATAAACAGAAAAAAATTGTCCTTGAAACTAGTTAACAGCTCACCATAAGAGGGAGGACTATCAATAACATTTTCTGTCAAAGGCTCAGCCAAGTTATCAATGACAACCTCCCTTTCACTTTCACCACAATCATTGTCAGACCCTAAAATTTTGTCTCTGTGTTTTCGGTACACATGTCGTCTAAAAGACTCATATTTTGTAAATGTGGACTGGCAATCATCAAGTCCACATGTAATTTTAAAGTTGGCTTCATGTGCATGAATAAGTCCTATGTGCTGAATCAGCTTCATCAAGGTGAAAGCTCTCCTTGAGCATTTGGGGCATCGGTAGGGACGAGGCATAGTGTCAATAGAGGAGATTTATTTTCCTTGTGACTGTTAACGGCAGAGGCTGGTCCCCATTCACAACTATTCTTGCAATGTACCTTTGGAGGAACATTAGAGTGTTCTTCAGGTGCCTTGGGTATGCCAGATTGAAGACGAAGTATGTGCAAAAGGCTGAGATGATCCCTTCATCAACTGTTTGAGTGCGACACACCTCAACACCGTCTGCCTTCACGATGTTCGGAGCTCTCCCGGTAAACAACACTTTCCAGTCTTGACCAGTCAACTGAATTGTTGGGTATGGGGATTGAGATTCACACTGTATGAAATCAAAAAGAAAACAAAAAACACAACAGCAAATTAACTCAAGAGCCTTACAGCGGGGAATAAAATGTAGTGTAAATTACATCAAATCATGTGTATTCTAACCCAATGTAATTACAGCATCCTTTCAGATAGATTTGTTTTAATATAAAACATATCAAAAATACGACTACAGAAATGTTTCAGACACTAACTTTGCTGTATAAGTTGAACAACAGATATTTGCAAGTTGCAAGACATACCTCTCCAAGCAAGATAAAAAGGTCCATCTTCTCCCTGAAGACGTACGGTAGAAAAATAAGGGCAGCTCTTAGGTCAATATCTGTGAGACAAAAGATGATACTTATTCAGCATTTTAATTCTTCATATTTTGATAAAGCATTTTAAATTTGTTAGCAAAAAGCTGAAAATAGTCATTAGTCTTACGCTGCAATTTATTTTGCTTTATTGCTATATACTTAACCAACAACATACACAAAATAAACAAGAGAAATAAGAATTTTAAATGCGAACCTGAAAACACAGCAGAATGGACAACATATAATGTACCTGGTACTTCTTCAGTGAGAGCCTCCTTTCTTGCCTCCTGGTAAAGCTGGTACAGAGGTGACTTCCCCTGGGTCAGATGAAGAACTTTTGGCACAATACAGGCAAAACCTTCACTGAATCGTTGTTGCATGCTTCCTACTGCAGGATGAATACGCTGCACTTCATCACACAGCTGCAGAAGAACAAATATTGTGCTGTTAACAGTTTGACTGAATACCACTTGTTCAAACTTTGTTAAAACATTTACCTTTCTGGTACATTTACTTATTTAAATTAAAATAAATTTGTTTTTAAAAACATATTGTACACCTGAAAAAGCCACATACAGATGAACACAAGTAGCTTAAGAAGCCCCTGCAAACCTTCTTTTACTGCTTAATCTTTTACATCAAATGAAATAGACAGAAATAATATAAATACAGATTTAGGACTTAGTCAGAAAGAACAAGACATAATAAATCTAACTAGTAAGTAGTAGTAAGTTACAATGTAGGCACAGCTGCCCTGGGGCTCTGACAGAGGTGAGGCCGCCATGCACCAGCGCCACCGAGTGCTCTGACCACCAACAGACAAGGTGGGTGAAGTGTCTTGCCCAAGCACACAACAATTGAAACGGATGGAATGGGGGATCGAACAAGAACCCACAGTACGACTCCCCTAAGCATTCAGACACAGTTGTTACACATAGCGCATCACATTTGTCTAGATTAATGTACTCCACACCAGGATGAAAAAAATTATTTCACGTTAAGGTACTTACACCCGTAAACGTCCTTAAGAAAGGGTACTTCTCAAGCGTGTCTACCAAAGTCATCCCATCTGCAATCTCCTTTTGCCGCCATGCAAAGGTCTGTTGCATACGATCTTTGACAATTTTTGTGTCTGGTTGCACCTTCTGGTACTGGCTGTGTAAGACCTTCACATGAGCCTCAATGGAAAACGGATCCTCACCAAGGACATCAGGAACCTAAACAATGAGAATGAAAAGGAATAATGTCCACAATAGCAAATTTGATTTAAATACATCTCTAGCACTTAGAACTGTAATATTTAAGATTGGGAATGCCCTTTATACTTCCCTTTATATTATTTAAAGATCTGACCACTGACTGCTTTAACTGACCACATACTTATAAAACAAATCAAGCAGATCTTATATAAATCTTCTATGATTTGTTTAATGTTGAAAAATTATGTAAAGTGTGTCAGGGCTTTCTCATGTAATGTAAAAATGCAAGTATGTGTCTTGGGTATATTAACAAACACCTACAGATATTTGTGTTTGTATTTTTAATCTATTTTGGACACTATACAAATATTTCATGGTGTTGTTTTGTATATTGTAAGTAAATCAAGATAGTTCCCCTTCCTTTAAGAAGTTCTCCTGCTCTGACCTTGAAAACATTTCTCTCACTTGTTCTCGCAGATTCAACAGGCTGCCTTGAAGCCATAAACCCAAACTTCTCCTTAATACGTCTCACTTCATCGTTGTCAATCAGGGGTGCACGCTCAAATTTAAATTTACGCTTCAGAGACATGTGCCATGTATGCTGGTTGAAAGAGAGACATATATGATAGTAACAACTCACTCTGCACTGAGAATGTAAACAATAGCTTATTACTGTATTACATTAATGCTGTCCAGAAAGACAGGAACTATTCTGTCCTTGTGAAATCCCTAATGCTGAGGACACTAAATACAGTATATTGCTGTACGTTTTCACTTACATAACCATTTCCCTCATAATCCCTGAGAAAGGGGTACTTCACAATTAACATCTTTACAGCCTGGACATATTCTGCATTTGTGGGATACCTACAACATGCACAAATTGAAACAATGGCGGGTTAAGTGTTAACATTTGCGTTATTGTAAAACAAAACAGTCAACACAATCCTAGTATTAAGGAATATAGTTGATTTTGGGAGAAAATAAACTTACATTGTGTACTGTGCAACAGCTTCATAGAGGACTCGGATTATTGTGTGTCTGTCTTTGGGGTTTTTCTGGCACGATTCTTTGTTGTCAAGTTTAGTTTGCAGAGCTTTGGGAAATGCTGGGATGTCAAAAGTAGCAGGCAGTCCCACACTAGTTGCAAGCCTGTAAAGTAAAATATTTTTTTAATTTTCTGGTTGAAAATTAACTTACACAATTTTTTCACTGTCTGTTTAACTTAACAACGTGAAAGTTGATCAACTAAAAATAAATGCATTTATAATATTTGACATGCATCTAAAGACTATGTTCCTAATATTTTTTAAGTTTAATACTTTAGGTAAGATTTTATATCCAAGTACATAGGAAATCTATTTAATTCACACCAACTATATGGACACTAAGGATAACTGAAGCTGTATTCATACATTTACCTGGATGAAGCTGTTGAAGTACTTTGCTGATATTCCTCTGGAGGCACAGGCTCTAAAGCAAGTGTTATTACTAACTCCTTCTGCTTGGACAAAAACTGGTTAAACTTCAGTTGCTTCTTGAAAGATCCTTGAAAAAGTACTGCAATCATGCTCTCTGTGAGACCACAGTCAACTGTATCACCATCCACATCATTATCTGAAAGAGTAAAACAGTCATGTTCAACAATGCATGGCAAAAAAAAAAATCCTGATTTTAATTTAACAATATTCTGAGCTTTTGTTTCTCATATTTGACAAAAATGACTAGATTAAAGTTAGTCATCAGTTGAAATAAGCACTGGATCATCAACCAAATCTAATTAAATCATAGAAAACATTTATTTAAGGGATATTTACTTGTTGTGGGGGACATGTAGTACTGACATGTCAGTGTTTTCAGCATGTCAATGCCTATTTTCGCCTAATTGGAAGAGTGGCATGTCACAGGAAGTGTCAGTACGACATGCCGGTGCCACGAATTGAGCTCGGCCTTGCTGACGCTATTCCCGCCTACCGTTATAACTGTATATGACGTAGCATTTTTATCTCGTTCATAAAACTATAAAACTGAGGACAGCTAGTCCAAAACTGTCCCTATAAATTGGGGTTGTCTGGTCACCCTTTAACAACACAAATTAACCAGAGGATAATTTATTTTATTTTAAATCAAACAACAAAGACACAGTTTTAAAGTTAGTGCGTAGGTTAGCTTAGCTAGGATTATGCTAATTTTGGCTAACGGCTAATTTACAGATACATACATACGTCATTTATTTTAGCTTACCTCTGAATCTCTGTTCTTCTGCTTCTGAGACTTCTATGCCTTCATCTTTAAGTTTTCTTAACAGGTCCTCGGTTGAAAGGCCAGCAAAGGCCATTGTACTAGTTTCTCCCTCCTCCACAACCAGCAGGCCAGAATAAAACGATTCTTCTTCTTGATTTCTTTTTTGGCGCGGTTGGCAAACAACTGAAAGGTACATTACCGCCACCTACTGGTGTGGGAATAAAACGATTTTACACTTGGCCGGGTTAAATCCAAAAACACTTACAGCCAATCAGTGTTGGCTACTCTTATTTGACAGGTGATTCAACCAAATTAAGTAAATTTAGAAAAGAAGGACCCGCCCCTTAAGAGCAAATAGTTTTATGACAGACAGAAATTCAAGTTGTCCTTTGCCAATGTGAAAAACATATTTCATCAAAATTATATATACAGTATAAATATATATATATATATATATATATATA
>JBBPBX010005506.1:14592-44401 GCA_038048925.1 Garcialebias charrua | reverse complement strand
TCACTCACCTGTACCAGCATCACCAGCACCTTCTTCATCACCTGTACACTCCCCCTCAGCTGCCTTTCTGGACTCACCTGCCCCTCCTCACTCACCTGCACCAGCATCACCAGCACTTTCTGTAGCTCCCTCCCAATGAGCCTGTCTCCCTCCCCTGCAACGGCCCTTCCATAAAAGTAAGGACATTGGCCCTCATTCACGAACCGTTCGTACGCACAGATTTGTTCTTAAACTGTGCGTACGAGTGATTTAGGATCATTTGCGGCATTCAACAATGTTTTCGTATCCTACGATTTTTTTCAGATACGAACAAAATTTACGAGTGGTCCAGACCTGTCGTATATTTTAGGAGCGTCAGTCTGCTGTCATCCAGACGGAATTTCTCCACTAATAACTTCATATTTCGTTATTTAGAAAATATTTAGAGTTTAAAAAAGTCACGCACCACAATTGGTCTTGACAATAGGTTCTGTTTGAAGTCGAATTATATTTTTAAATGTAATAATGACTAACGGATTAAAGTATTTAAATTAAAATCAATTTGTTATCAATGCCGTTTTCTAACACTACAATATTAATATGAAGATCTCAAACTAAAACCAACTTAAATTATGAATTAATTTAAGTTTAATTTGTCTCGGTAACGCAGACTTCGGTAACGCAGACTTTAGGTTGACCTCCTCCTGCCACATTCATAGCTGTCAAATAGCTCAATCAGTAAAGCGTTGCGTCGCAGTGCAGAACTTTATGGGTTCGAGTCCCACATGGGACAACGTTTTTTTTCTCTCCTTTTAATTCATTCCAGATTTAAAAAACACAAGAAAACTATTTACAATACAACAAGAAATGAAGCATAAAGTCTTTTTAATCTGGAATGAATAAATAATCTAAAGAAGGAAGGAAAAAAAATAGGCATACCTTGTGGGATTCGAACCCACAAAATCTTGATAACAGTGCAACGTTTTAACCAGTTAGCCACCAGTACACGTGTATATTTTAAGGTCCACATTTCTTATAAACAAACATTCTTTGGCATTAGTTGGTCATTTATTCCCATGAGTGACGCTGCTAATAAGGACAGATTTACTTTTCTCGATCAAGGAGAGCAGAACTTCAATCTCCGCACCGGTAGAGTTCTCCTTTTTTACTTTTCGCTGTCATTTTATGCACGAACACGTTTTGCCTCCGAGGCAGGAAACGTAGCCTTATATGGTGTTTTGAGGGGTGGGAATTATGTAAATGACCTCTCGCGTGCACGCGCAGCTGTTTAGAACAGGTGGGATTCATCATATTTACGCAACCCATTTACACACGTTTCCTCAGGATAGAAGACTTTGTTGAATCTGACGTGGCATGTTCGTACAACGCTTCGTACGAACAAAAGTAGGAGAACTTTAGGATAAAAATACGAACATTTTCGTGAATGAGGGCCATTTTATTTTTTTATTTATTTTTTATAGTACACTACTGCTTTTTTTACTGTTTTATTTCATTAATTACTGTGCTGTATTTTACAAGTGTCTTTTGATAATTGTGTAGGGTACTATGTTAGCTAACCGCTTGGAAATACAGTACTGTACATGTTTATGATACAGTATGTACGCTTGTTTTGTCTTACGTTGAAAAACGGGTTTACGGCGCCACGTAGGAATGCATGTTCCGTCTTACGTCAAAAACCCGGGTTTACGACGTTGCGTTGAATCCGTAGAATGCACGTTTCGACTTACGTCGAAAATCGGTTTACAATGCAGCGTAGGAACGGATCTACGTCGTAAGTCGAGGGCTACCTGTATATAAAATGATGATGATGATGAAGAGTACATTTCTCTGTCTGGACAAAACTGAAAGTGGCATGTACCCTAAAAAATCTGCGCCCCTCCGTTGTCTCAGCTGATCAACAGGTCTGTTCCAAACTCTAAAGCATTTGTAATATAAACTTAACAATATTTAATCAATCAATTCTAATCAAAATATTATAGCAACTTTATTTGAATACTGTGCATGTTACACGTCAATAAAATTGTAACAGTTTAAAAAATAAAAGACTGGTGTTATTTGTAGAAACAGAAAAACATATTACTAAATCTGTAGTTATGTATGAAATATAATCTTAAAAATATCTTCACTGGAATCTTAACCATGTGTTTAATCCTGTTAGTTTGGCTGTTCAAAAACATGTTACAATAATTAAAAGTAAAATTTGTCCAATAGCTCAGGTAAAAATGCTGACCTGTAGAACATTTCTTTGTACATTTTTCACTGCTTCTGTAAAGAACTCACCATCAGACACAATCCTCTGAATAAAGTAATCTGACCCAGACCAAGGTTACACAGACAGAGGTACGCATAGACGGAAGCGTCGGAAAAGACCTCAAAAGTTTCTGTGTAACATTATCAGAAAGGGGCTAGTTAAGAAAGCTTACCTGCCAATCACACTGGAAGGGATCCTTGCGCGTGAAGTCCTCCTGGACGGCAGTGCAGACATAACTATTATGTCAGCCAAACTGTTTGAGGAGCTATGGACCGCCGCTAACGGTGTTAACAGGCAAATACCCCTCGTGAAAAGTGGGATTATAATTTTTGATTTTTCTTTTTCCACTTGCTTGATTACGTAAAGTTCAGAGACATTCGGTGGTATCCTTTCGTGTTGGAACTCATCCCCAAGGACAGGCGATGATTTCCAAAAAGGGGGACTATAGTGGACCAGATCCCTGGTCACTGATACACTTTTTACATGTCTCCGAACTATATTTGAAGCACCTTTCACTCATTCTTGCAGAGAGACATTTTACCACTATTTTTATTTTAATAATTTCAATCAAGACACAAATCAAAAAAGACTTCCTGTTAATTTGTGTTAATTCAGACTTAATTCACAGAATAACTTTGTCATTTTATGATAATTTGTTATTTGCAATGAGCAGTCACTCTTTAATGTGCTGGTATATATTTTTCAATGTGCCTTAGACCAAAGAACTCTGGTAAAGTTGAATTAATGTCAAGCTAAACTTTTAGATTTGTTTAGAAATGAGAAAAACAGAGGGAAAAGTCGTAGACTAAACTTGTCGTCTGTCTCCTTTTTCTGAAAACAAATCCCTCTACTCTCAAAAACAGATTCTCTGTTTTTGACACCTACAAGTCTTCTCTTCTATCCGAGTGACCTTCATCACACTCCAACTCCCTTCCACTGGTTCATCTGAACCAATCGGAGAAGGACAAGTCACTGATCTCAGATCCTTCTTTAAGTTCCAGCTTCCTGGAACTTCCGAGTCCCTGAGAGGGTCTGAGATGCATGGACTTCTCTCTCCAAGCTGTGGACGCGGGGTCAAAATGTCTAGTAGACCTGTGCTCCTCAGCAAGGTTTAAACAGCATGTCAGCTGTGAACCATTCGAGTGTCACAGCTCCAAGCTGTGAACTCTTTCTGGAAGTTGTTATCTTGAAAACCAAACCGGAGCTGAGGCTGTTATCACGGTGAAGTGGAAGCCGACTTGTAGCGAGCCGCTGGAAGTTGAACGCTGGTCGCCTTTAACCCGTAGCAGAACGGTTAATAAGGCTGGGACTAGTTTGCCGGGCTGAGACCAAAAATCTTTGCACAGGTAAAACGTCGATGGCCATTCGACCAAAAGTTGAGCGGAAGCTGCCGAGGAACTGCCATGGTTTCTGGTTAACACATATCAAGATCATTTCCTCTTCACTTCCTTTTATCTCCTCATACTCCATCTTTCTCCTTAAACTTTATTTCTAAAAGTAAAACTGTAAGTTTGTGCCACAGAAATAAGTTAATATAAGACCCATTAACTTGTATTCTGTTGTTCCTATGTTTAAATCTGTCTACAGTTAGTTATAGGAAAATCTGATCGATCAATACAAGTAAATATGTTGGGATTGTAATTTAATGATTTGTTAATTACGTGGCTCAGGCATCTGGTTAGGATGCCTCCTGGACGCCTCCCTGGTGAGGTGTTCCGGGCACGTCCCACCGGGAGGAGACCCAGAGGAAGACCCAGGACGCGCTGGAGGGACTATGTTTCTCGGCTGGCCTGGGAACGCCTTGGGATTCCCCCGGAGGAACTGCTCCAAGTGGCTGGGGAGAGGGAAGTCTGGGCCTCCCTACTTAGGTTGCTACCCCCGCGACCCGACCCCGAATAAGCGGAAGAAGATGGATGGATGGATGGTTAATTAAATGATTCATCTCCTGGTGAATCAACATATGTTAACGTTTCATGTCTTTACATTTCATCACTGAGTCACAGATTTATTGAATATTAATCTGAAAAAGATGAGAACCCGTGAATAAGATGATAAATTATGTGCCAATAAAGATATATTCTAAATTATGTCAGTCAAACTCTGCTCAATTTACATCTAAAAAATAGGTAAGTCAGCAAACTGACCACTTCGTCTATTTTATTACAGTTCATAGGACCCGTTTGTGTTGTCAATGCAGAAATGGTTCTTAACTGAGGCATCAAGGACTCCAGCATGTTTGGAACAATGTGGACATTTTATTTTCAAAACACCATTGCCACAGCAAGTGCAGGAGAGCAGAGCATCTGGAGAAGCTCTGAGGTCTGTTCGTCTGCAGCTGATGTGTAGTCTGGAGTCACAAGATCAGATCCTGATTCTGCAGTTCAGCGATGGCTTCATATGTCTGGCTGGCTGTTTTCACATCCCCATCTGACAAACAACAACAAAATAATTGTTATAATCTCCTCTAAACATCATTATCCTTTGCTTTTGTCTGTAATTTTCAAGTTTTGAGTGTTGTGTCATGACACACTTGCTGTAAAGTGCAATGACCACACATTACTGTCCCATCCTTCTCCAAGGACACTTGAATTTAGAGGAGCTTCAGACAGGGACTGACTGTGATTAACCTGAAATGATACACATTACACGTTAATACAAGCCTATTTAGTTAGTGTTGACAATCATATGTTTCACTATTGTGGACATCTGCTGGTGTTTACTGACTGTAAGAACAAACAGATGTTAGATACAGAGTCAGGATGTGCAATACAGCAAACCCTCGAGTTACGTCAGGGATTGGGACCTACGGGTGTGACTTAGGTCGATGTTGTCGTACCTCGCGGACCAAAAACACCTGCCTGTCGTAGGTCCGCGTTTCTGACATAGGTCGCGGCTATACCGCTAACGGAGCGCCGCACACATATTTAACGGCATGAGACTGAACAAGCAGACATACTAACATGCACAGAACTTTACATGTACAGTAAATGAATACTGTACAATAAATAAAAAATATAATGTCTTACTTTGAGCTGGTCAAAGCCTGCCTTCGTCTTTTAGCATCAGCTCGCACCCGTCCGAGCTCCCCCAGCTTCCTTACGCTCCACACGCACACACGTGGTCAAAACTGTTTAAAAGAAGGACTGTTAGCTTCTTAACTTCATACATTTGGAGCCAGAAAAAAAAAAACTTACTGAAAGCCGTTTCTCCGCGATGTTCCTCCATCCAAAACAAACTGCTCGGCGTTAGCTACGGTTAGGCCCCGCCATTAGCAGCATGTCAGTTCATTCAAAAAGGCTGTCGGCTTTGTATCTCCGCGTTAGCTCGGTGTCCCCCAACATCTTAGGCTGCCAGGCGGACATTTGCGGCGAGCTCCCGGCCGCAGATGGCCCCTCCGCGGCATGTCGGCTCGGTGTCTTCGCCTGTGTTAGCTGCTCTGTTAGCTGCTGTCGTTAGCATGTCGGGCGGCGTTGTGGGAGCGATCGCGGGGCGATCCGCGGCTGCTCCTCCGGGCCTGAGACGTCCACAGAGTTGACCGAGTGTTTCCAGCTAATTTATCCGTATGAGGCAACCCTGATCGGACACAGCGTCCTCTAGAGCCAGCTGACAGGAGCCTTTATGGCGGAGCTCCATTGACCGCAATTGTAAAATGGCGACCGGAAACGACCGGAAGTTGCGTAAATACGATAAAATTGTAATAAAAACATAATATTAATAAGAAAGTTAATTCTCAATAGTCCAGGTATCAAATCCGCTCATTCTCAATCAGTTCATCTGGACAGTTTCTTTTTAGCAGAAACGTTTCACCCTCACTCCAGAGGGCTTCCTCAGTCAGAGTAGTCCAAAGCACACTGAAGTTAACCCACCAAGTAAGCAACTTATGTGGACCAACCAGTTTGCTGTAGCCAAGATGGTTTCTGGGGGCGTGTCCCTCGTCGACTCCTCCCAGGCAGGCAGACATGTCCAAAGTGGTTCAAGACAAGAAAGTTAATTCTCAATAGTCCAGGTATCAAATCCGCTCATTCTCAATCAGTTCATCTGGACAGTTTCTTTTTAGCAGAAACGTTTCACCCTCACTCCAGAGGGCTTCCTCAGTCAGAGTAGTCCAAAGCACACTGAAGTTAACCCACCAAGTAAGCAACTTATGTGGACCAACCAGTTTGCTGTAGCCAAGATGGTTTCTGGGGGCGTGTCCCTCGTCGACTCCTCCCAGGCAGGCAGACATGTCCAAAGTGGTTCAAGACAAGAAAGTTAATTCTCAATAGTCCAGGTATCAAATCCGCTCATTCTCAATCAGTTCATCTGGACAGTTTCTTTTTAGCAGAAACGTTTCACCCTCACTCCAGAGGGCTTCCTCAGTCAGAGTAGTCCAAAGCACACTGAAGTTAACCCACCAAGTAAGCAACTTATGTGGACCAACCAGTTTGCTGTAGCCAAGATGGTTTCTGGGGGCGTGTCCCTCGTCGACTCCTCCCAGGCAGGCAGACATGTCCAAAGTGGTTCAAGACAAGAAAGTTAATTCTCAATAGTCCAGGTATCAAATCCGCTCATTCTCAATCAGTGCTTTGGACTACTCTGACTGAGGAAGCCCTCTGGAGTGAGGGTGAAACGTTTCTGCTAAAAAGAAACTGTCCAGATGAACTGATTGAGAATGAGCGGATTTGATACCTGGACTATTGAGAATTAACTTTCTTGTCTTGAACCACTTTGGACATGTCTGCCTGCCTGGGAGGAGTCGACGAGGGACACGCCCCCAGAAACCATCTTGGCTACAGCAAACTGGTTGGTCCACATAAGTTGCTTACTTGGTGGGTTAACTTCAGTGTGCTTTGGACTACTCTGACTGAGGAAGCCCTCTGGAGTGAGGGTGAAACGTTTCTGCTAAAAAGAAACTGTCCAGATGAACTGATTGAGAATGAGCGGATTTGATACCTGGACTATTGAGAATTAACTTTCTTGTCTTGAACCACTTTGGACATGTCTGCCTGCCTGGGAGGAGTCGACGAGGGACACGCCCCCAGAAACCATCTTGGCTACAGCAAACTGGTTGGTCCACATAAGTTGCTTACTTGGTGGGTTAACTTCAGTGTGCTTTGGACTACTCTGACTGAGGAAGCCCTCTGGAGTGAGGGTGAAACGTTTCTGCTAAAAAGAAACTGTCCAGATGAACTGATTGAGAATGAGCGGATTTGATACCTGGACTATTGAGAATTAACTTTCTTGTCTTGAACCACTTTGGACATGTCTGCCTGCCTGGGAGGAGTCGACGAGGGACACGCCCCCAGAAACCATCTTGGCTACAGCAAACTGGTTGGTCCACATAAGTTGCTTACTTGGTGGGTTAACTTCAGTGTGCTTTGGACTACTCTGACTGAGGAAGCCCTCTGGAGTGAGGGTGAAACGTTTCTGCTAAAAAGAAACTGTCCAGATGAACTGATTGAGAATGAGCGGATTTGATACCTGGACTATTGAGAATTAACTTTCTTGTCTTGAACCACTTTGGACATGTCTGCCTGCCTGGGAGGAGTCGACGAGGGACACGCCCCCAGAAACCATCTTGGCTACAGCAAACTGGTTGGTCCACATAAGTTGCTTACTTGGTGGGTTAACTTCAGTGTGCTTTGGACTACTCTGACTGAGGAAGCCCTCTGGAGTGAGGGTGAAACGTTTCTGCTAAAAAGAAACTGTCCAGATGAACTGATTGAGAATGAGCGGATTTGATACCTGGACTATTGAGAATTAACTTTCTTGTCTTGAACCACTTTGGACATGTCTGCCTGCCTGGGAGGAGTCGACGAGGGACACGCCCCCAGAAACCATCTTGGCTACAGCAAACTGGTTGGTCCACATAAGTTGCTTACTTGGTGGGTTAACTTCAGTGTGCTTTGGACTACTCTGACTGAGGAAGCCCTCTGGAGTGAGGGTGAAACGTTTCTGCTAAAAAGAAACTGTCCAGATGAACTGATTGAGAATGAGCGGATTTGATACCTGGACTATTGAGAATTAACTTTCTTGTCTTGAACCACTTTGGACATGTCTGCCTGCCTGGGAGGAGTCGACGAGGGACACGCCCCCAGAAACCATCTTGGCTACAGCAAACTGGTTGGTCCACATAAGTTGCTTACTTGGTGGGTTAACTTCAGTGTGCTTTGGACTACTCTGACTGAGGAAGCCCTCTGGAGTGAGGGTGAAACGTTTCTGCTAAAAAGAAACTGTCCAGATGAACTGATTGAGAATGAGCGGATTTGATACCTGGACTATTGAGAATTAACTTTCTTGTCTTGAACCACTTTGGACATGTCTGCCTGCCTGGGAGGAGTCGACGAGGGACACGCCCCCAGAAACCATCTTGGCTACAGCAAACTGGTTGGTCCACATAAGTTGCTTACTTGGTGGGTTAACTTCAGTGTGCTTTGGACTACTCTGACTGAGGAAGCCCTCTGGAGTGAGGGTGAAACGTTTCTGCTAAAAAGAAACTGTCCAGATGAACTGATTGAGAATGAGCGGATTTGATACCTGGACTATTGAGAATTAACTTTCTTGTCTTGAACCACTTTGGACATGTCTGCCTGCCTGGGAGGAGTCGACGAGGGACACGCCCCCAGAAACCATCTTGGCTACAGCAAACTGGTTGGTCCACATAAGTTGCTTACTTGGTGGGTTAACTTCAGTGTGCTTTGGACTACTCTGACTGAGGAAGCCCTCTGGAGTGAGGGTGAAACGTTTCTGCTAAAAAGAAACTGTCCAGATGAACTGATTGAGAATGAGCGGATTTGATACCTGGACTATTGAGAATTAACTTTCTTGTCTTGAACCACTTTGGACATGTCTGCCTGCCTGGGAGGAGTCGACGAGGGACACGCCCCCAGAAACCATCTTGGCTACAGCAAACTGGTTGGTCCACATAAGTTGCTTACTTGGTGGGTTAACTTCAGTGTGCTTTGGACTACTCTGACTGAGGAAGCCCTCTGGAGTGAGGGTGAAACGTTTCTGCTAAAAAGAAACTGTCCAGATGAACTGATTGAGAATGAGCGGATTTGATACCTGGACTATTGAGAATTAACTTTCTTGTCTTGAACCACTTTGGACATGTCTGCCTGCCTGGGAGGAGTCGACGAGGGACACGCCCCCAGAAACCATCTTGGCTACAGCAAACTGGTTGGTCCACATAAGTTGCTTACTTGGTGGGTTAACTTCAGTGTGCTTTGGACTACTCTGACTGAGGAAGCCCTCTGGAGTGAGGGTGAAACGTTTCTGCTAAAAAGAAACTGTCCAGATGAACTGATTGAGAATGAGCGGATTTGATACCTGGACTATTGAGAATTAACTTTCTTGTCTTGAACCACTTTGGACATGTCTGCCTGCCTGGGAGGAGTCGACGAGGGACACGCCCCCAGAAACCATCTTGNACTTCCTGTTGTGGCTTAATTAATGTCATGATTTGACCATTCAGTATTGCAGGGGAGTGGTTGTGGGTCAATCACTGAAGGTTTGATGTATTAGACGGTTTTCGTGTAGGTGCTATTAGTGTTTCGTTTTTCATGGCGAGATGCCTAACTTTGAGGCCAGGCCACGCCCCTTCAGCATATATGAAAATGCGAGGTTTTGATCATTTGTTACTCCTGCATGTCTGAGTGATGAGTCTGCCAAATTTGGTGAGTTTTAGGGTATGATAAAGCCCCCAAAATGCCATTTCATTTTAGCTCCATTCATTTTCAATGGGAAAAAAATGGCCGAAAAGGCTTAATATTTCAAAAAGCGCAACTTGCAGCATTACCAAAAGTCATAGCTGGATTGTCCTGAACGAGCTGAACATTTTGATATATGAATCGTTGAAATGGCACAAATACTCTAGGAGGAGTAGCGTGCCAAAAAACGTACGGACGGAAGATAGTAACATACGAGAATAATAAATATAAACACAATCTCTATAGTGTGAATGCCTTGTTGGCATTCACACAAATATAAACACAATCTCTATAGTGTGAATGCCTTGTTGGCATTCACACAATAATAAATATAAACACAATCTCTATAGTGTGAATGCCTTGTTGGCATTCACACAATAACGAGGACGGCTTGGTGGACCAACTTTGGCTGGCGGGCCCCACTTTGGGCACCCCTGTTTTAAATAAATCAAGATGGAAAACTTCAGTTCCTGTTGCAAGGTGTTCCAGGTGCAGGAGCTGAGTAGGAAAAGGTATTTTTGCCAAGTTCAGTCCGCACTAAGGGGACGCTGCAGGTAACAATGTCCTGAGAGCACATGTTGTAACTGCACTGACGACATGACATGTGGGAGGAGATATAAGAAGGTAGCAGACCAAGGAGGGATTTATAGATGAAGATGAACCAGTGAATGTGGACAATGATGACCAAGTGACCAAAGAGAGGTGCAGTGATGGTCAGGGATGAGTTTTTGAGTTTCACTGAGAGACCAAACACTCATAAAGTTTTAACAATTTTATTAAAAGACTGAAAGCTGGAACAGGTCCTTATTGTCACTGGTAACTGGAGCTCTGCACAAGAGATGATAATATTAGCCACAGGACTTGAAAAGGTAGATGTTTTTATATTAGATAAAAACACTAACCTTCTTAGGGTATTTCTGGTCCGTAGGGAACTCCTTAATGACGTGGACAGATGATGACGTAATCCAGAGTGACTTCAGTGTTTTCCTTGAGTCTGCGTGTGGGGCTTCACACGAATGGAGATTTCCTTGTTCCAAAACGGGGTCATACACAGAGGATCAGAGAGGCGAGTAACGTTAGGAGGAACAGGCTTAGATCTTGGTCGTGAAGGGCAGTCCTGGGTCAGAGTCCGTGAGGCAGATGGCTGAACAAGTCCAGCGAGGAGAAAGGCAGAAGATCGGGGTCCAGTAAGGTGAGCAGAAGTCAAAACCAGAAGAGCAGAGTCNAAAGCTCATTGTTCTTCAAAGAAAATGACGAACAGATGAGTGTTGTTATCAATTTATTGATAGGCAATCACACATTCAACCTTCCTCTTGTTATTGTGGCCTGTTGCCAGGGCACTGAACCATCTGGTGATGAGAAGAAGTCACGCAGGTTGTTCCTCACTGCATACGCAGTTCTTCCAGCACTCCTTGTGGCGGCAGTTCTTCTTAATGGAGTCTCCAGATCGTTTCCTGCAACCTGCCTCCATTCTCCTATACGGATGATAAACAAGTAAAGAAATAATTAGAGTGGGTGGGTTGTATTCTACTCTTTAGATGAGCTACGGAAGAAAATAAATGTTCCGGTGTGTGACTTTGTGCATGATTACCTGGTACGATGTCTCCTGTCGATGTGTCAGTGTCCACGTAGTTTGTGGGTATGTACTGCCTGGAATCGTCATTGTAGGCCAGCCAGTTGTGTAAAGCAACACATGCTTTCACCACATGGACAGTTTTGGCTGGGTTATATTCCATGGCGCGGCCGAACACCCTCCATCTGGATGACAAGATGCCAAAAGCGTTCTCGATTGTTCTCCGAGCCCTGCAGTGGCGGTAGTTGTACACCTGCTGCGCTTCCTCCAGATTTGAGCCTGTGCATGAAAGAATATCAAAATTATTAATAAATGCAATTTGGTTTATTTATTTTTCACCTGTTCAAAAGGAAGTTGTCGCAGAGCACGTTTCACAATAGATTTCTAGTCATAACAGCAATTATAATAGAAGTAGTAATATTACTCGTTCCCAAAAGGTGAATACAGCTGTATCCCACCAAAACAACTGCATCATTGATTAATAATCTTACCAGGATATGGACGCATAAGATTTTGATGGAGTGGAAACGCTGCATCCCCCACAAACACATGCGGACTCTCCACAGTGGTCCCAGGTAGTACAGCAGGTGGTGGAATAGCCAGGGTACTTTTCATCAGCTGTTGCCCAAACACACTCTCCTGGAAGACGCCGCCATCACTCTGACGTCCATATGCTCCCACATCCACCATCGTGAAGCGGTAATGTGCGTCACACGCAGCCAGGAGGACGAGAGAGTGGGTCCCTTTGTAATTAAAGTAGTCACTCCCAGATGATGGAGGGCAACGAATCCTGACATGTTTACCATCCACAGCTCCTGATAACAAACAATATTTTCATTGTTTTTAGGTATTTATAGTTCTAATATGGACATTAATCAACAAAAGTACACAAACTGCTAACATAAAGACAAACGAACCAACCTAAAAGGTTAGGAAAATCCCAGATTTGCCAGAAATCACGTGCAATCGCTGTCCACTCATGGCCAGAGGGGAAGGCTACGAAGTCCGGCTGAAGAGCTGTCCAAATGGCTTTACATACCTGAAGTACAAATATAAGTATATTATGAAGTATTATTAAGTATAGTATAAATATATATTCTACATATTTTTTTTCATAAACATATATATATATATATTCTTAGATAAACACACATATTCAGTATATATGTATTAATACACACATTTACATATATATATTTTTTAATGTATTACATACATATATGTATATACTGTATATAATGAATATTTATATACATTTATATCTACATAAACAACTACTGTAGTTCATCCGCAGCTGACTTCAACAATACACATCTACTGTATACAGTTCACAGCTTCATTTTATTTACTCCACGACTCACCTCGGACATTATTCTTGACACAGTTGATGTGCCCAGGCGGTAGCTGGCAGCGACACTCTGTTCAGAGCAACCAGTCGCCAAGATGCGCAGCGTGACTGCCACTCTTTGTGCAGCGAGGACAGGAGAGCGGTGGCTGCCCTGATGGAGGAGAAACGGTGCTAACCGCCCAACTAGCTCATCGAACTTGCTGTAATTCATTCTAAAATACTGGAAATGCTTCTCGCTGTCCATCATTTGCTGCATGTCCATAACCAAAGTATTAAATTCTCCTTCTTCATCCCTGGTCTCGTTTAATGGCCTCACGTACCACCTTCTTCTTCTTTTACGTTTTTTTAATAACAATAACAGGCAAACAATCTCTTCCTCTCTTCTTCTTATTGACGCCATTTTTTTTTTTCGCGCAGAAAAACTAGCGGAAGTGACGATACGGAGGAAATGACGTTAGAATTTGGAGCGAAAAACTAGCGGAAGTGACAATCGGAAGTGACGATACGGAGGAAATGACGTTAGAATTTGGTGCGAAAACGCGAGAAACTACGAGAGAATGAAAGCCGAGCTGTAGCAACCGCTCCGTATACGCGCGTATACGCGCGTATACGGAGTCTGCTTCAGTGTATCTCGGGCTTTAATATGAGTCTGTGTGGGCAGGGGGTGGGGGGTGCTCATTGTGCTTGCCTGAATGTATAGAATCTAGTGGAAAGGTGAATGTTGTGCAAATAAGAGTTGCACACATAGGAGGCTTTCATGTTGTGTGCAGTCTGCATAAGAAAATAAAGGCCAACAAGATGTGACAGATGTACGGGGCAAAGAAAGTTTAAATGATGATAAAGAGCTGAGGGACCCGTGTTCCCTAAACCTATTTTACTCTGCCAATTTTTTTAAACCTTTATTTATCCAGGTAGTCTCATTGAGCCACGAGAACTCATTTTCAAGAGAGACCTGTTTAGGGAACAGATGGTGGGGGTTAAAGGCCTTGCTCAGGGGCCCAGAGTGGGGCGAATGAGGGTGGAGGCAAGTGTGTGTGTTTCACCTTTTTCCACCCACATTTTTTTATGTTGTCGGTAGCGGGGCTTGAACCAGCGATCTTCCAATCACAGGCCCACCACTGTCTCTAACCACTGCGCCACCACTCCCCCATGAAATAAAGCAGCTGTACCGCGTTGGCTTCTTGTAAAATATTCCTCCTGCAGTTTATTGTTTGTATATAAGCAGAAATTGTTTTGTGGGTATGTTTGTATATTTGACTCGAACGCTTTCTCTCTTTCATTTAAAGTTGCCTTAGTGAAGACCCCGGAGAGACATGGTAGCCATGTGGCAAAAGCTAATGGGCAGTTAATGGGCTATCAAACAGCTCAGCTGGTAGCTAAGTTCCTGCAGATGTGTTTATCATGTTCTTTGTGCACACCATAACACAGGTATACACACCTCTTATGTATATACACAAATTAGTGCTGCCCTAGAGCTTATCTAATTGCGTACACGGATTGTTCATCTTTACTAAACACTCATCTCACCAGAGATTGTGTCTGCCAACAGAGTGTATCTCTAAAGCAAGGTTTCATGTAAAAAATAATATCACATAGTGTACAAGACTTGTACACTATGTAGTGACATTGGTATACAACATTATATTTTGCCTAGATTTTTTGTCCTTTGTCTTCTTATTGTGGTTTTTAACTTTACAAAGTGAATACATTTTTGCTCTGTTCAGTTCCTGCTATTAATACTTGTCACCAAAGAGTGCTAAGGGTGCTACTATACGGAAGCATAGAGCTGTCACATGAAGTAAAATTATTGTTGAGCTGTATTGCTTTATAACAAGAAAACTACCTTGTGTGTGTGTGTGTGGGGGGGGGGCTGTCGAGTAATGAACGGGTAAGACGCACTCATCGGTAGCTCCTACAGATATTATCATTAAAACGTCATTTACTTGTAAGACCGTTTGAATATATGGGAAAAGTCATTCTAAACAGATTCCATTGAAGAAAAATAGGCGTCGGTAAAATGCCGAAGAAGGTTAATACAAATTAATTTGAGCAACAGAACAGGCCTTAGTGAAGCCCCATGCTCAATTATGGGGGCGAATCCCAGAGATGCTGCTCGGAAAGCCGATAACACCGATGTGCTAGAAGCTATAGCATCGCTTCACTCCGAGCTAACACTCGTTAAAGGGGAGATATGCCAGAAGATAGAGACCGAGGTCTTAGACGCTAAAGCCACTTTGAGAGAAGAATTTGCAGCATTAAAAGCCGAGAATGATACTACAATCTCAGCTCTAAAAGTCCGTACGTCACTTTCAGGATCTGTACGTCACTACCATTTTGCAGGCTGTTGGGAGCTACGTGATCGAAGCTACGGGCTGGAGCTACATGTCAGACCACCACCAACCACGTTTTTTATCAACCAGAAACTATGTGAACCACATAGTCTTTCTGGTGGAACAAGTTCAGCAGAAGACTATTCAAAACCTGCTGCAAAAACATTTAGGCCAAAACTTCTGATCCTCTCAAACCGGTGACATCATCATTGGAGCAGCAAGGTGAGAGCAGAGCTCCAACAGAAAACAAAAACCCCAAGCAAAAATATATATATCTGGCACGAACTGAGCGCCACGGACAGACCGAAGAGTCACCAACTGAAGCCACGAGCCGAGCTAGCTGGCCGATCTCAGAGCTTCGATTGGAGGGGGCCGAGCGCCGCGCACGGACCTGAAAGCTGCCGCCTGGAGCCACAGGCTGGGCTTGCGAGCCGACCTCGGAGCTGCTGCGACCGGAGGGGGCCGAACACCGCGCACGGACCGGAGAGCTACTGACAGGTACCACGAGCCAGGCTAGTGTGCCGACCTCGGAGCTGCTGCGACCGGAGGAGGCCGAGTGCCATGCAAGGACCGGAGTACTGCCATCTGGAGCCACAAGCCAGGCTAGAGAGCCGACCTCAGAGCTGCTGCGACCGGAGGAGGCCGGGTGTTGTGCAAGGACCGACGTCTGAGCCAGGCTAGCAAGCCAACCTCATCAGTTCCTAGGATCTGAGTGCTGGGTGCTGCAGGCTGCTGAGACCATGAGTTCTGGTCTGCTAACATCTGATCTGGGTGCTGGGCCATAGCTACCATCATTAGGCCTGTGAGCCTCATGGAAGGGCCATGTGGTTCGGCTAACAAACCACCAACCGGAGACCTGCTACCGCCAGACCACAAGTGCTGTAAGTAATGACAAAAAAGGACAAAAGAAACAAGAACCGGTGGAAGATAATTCAACAGTAATGGAAGAAATTTTAAAAAATCATTAAACTATATGAGTGCTGAACTGTCAAAATTATCATCTCAACAACATCTCCTGACCAGTCTGATTGAAGAAGTTAAACAACTGAGAGATAGATCTGATAATCTGATGGGACGGCCGTGGCATAGTAGTAATAGCAGTCGTCCCCCGATCGGAAGGTTGTAGGTTCGAATACCGGTTCCCCGGGATTCGAATCCCATACCACAACCCCACACCATGTGTCGTTGTGTCCCTGGGCAAGGCACTTAACCCCATGTTGCTCCCGGTAGGACTGGATGGCGCCTTGCATGGCAGTCTGCCGCTACCGGTGTATGAATGTGTGTATGAATGGGTGAATGGTTGGTATTGTAAAGTGCTTTGGGGCCCCTCATAGGGAGCTGGAAAGCGCTATATAAATAAGCTCCATTTAACATTTACCATAAGAAACAAAGACAATAAAATAGCTGAACTGGAACAAAAAATCGATGAATTAGACCAATACACAAAACAAGACAACCTGGTGATCATTGGACTTGAAGTTAGGCGTCGGACATATGCAACATTTGTTGCTGGTGCCAACAGAACAGAGGATGCACCACAAGAAGAACTACAGACTCTGGAGGAGCAAGTAGTGACTTTTTTACAGGACAAGAACATTGACATAAAACACGAGGACATTTCAATCTGTCACAGGCCTAGTAAATCAGAAAAATCCAAACCATCCATAGTTGTCAGCTTCATTAGCAGGAAGTCAAGAATCAATGTAATAATGCAAGCAAAAAAACTGAAGGGAACAAACATTTACATAAATGAACATCTAACCAAAAAAAAAGGGAAATATTGCACTTGAAGCAAGGTTGTTAAAAAAACTGGAAAATATAGCATCAACATGGACAAGAAATGGAAACATCTGGATCAAAGTACAGGAAGGGCCTCAGGCTAAAATAATAAAAGAAATGAAGGATCTAGAAAAACATAGATGAGCTCAGGAGAAGACAAATTATAAATCATTGAAACAACTCGCACACAAAATGGACATAATACTGTATACAGTCAAATGAACAAATACATTAAAAAATGACAACATACGAAGACTCAGAACCTAAAATATAAAATGTTGAAGATGTGATTGATTTAAAAAAAATTCTTGTAATAAAAGATAGCGAACATTATAATGAAGAGCAGTGACATCAATATGACAGATGGAGGTCTCTCTATTATTCACTTCAACAGTAGAAGTGTAAATGCAAATATATCCAAAATAACATAACTTAAAACAATTAAACAGAACTTTTACTTTAATAGCACTGTCAAAGACATGGCTCAATGAAGAAAAATAAATAATGTTCACATTGAAGGGTATGAATTATATCATATGAACAGAAATAATAAAAGGGGTGGTGGAGTCGCTCTATTTGTTAATAATGAAATAAAATGTAAATTAATTAGTGAAATGTCAATAATTGTTGATAATATTATGGAAATGATATCAATAGAAATAATAAACAAGAATGATAAAAACATAATAACAAGTTGTGTATATAGATCACCAGAATCAAATATAGAAATATTCACTGATAAAATCATGGAGCTATTGGAAAAGAGTTTTAATAAAAATGTTGTTGGTTTTTTTGTGTGGAGATTTTAATATTGATCTGGGAAATAAAACAGATTCAAATAACATCAATACATTTATAAATTCAATGTATAGTTTAAATCTTTTTCCATTGATATCAAAGCCAACAAGAATAACAACTCATAGTGCCACAATAATTGATAATATTTTCACAAATCTAACAAACGGGGATGTGATGGGTGGTATTTTAACGACCAACTTAAGTGATCATTTACCTGTTTTCACAATCTATAAAAATGATCAAAGCATCATAAAAGCAGTTACAACTAAGAAAAATATAATAAACACATCCAAAAAAGTTTTAGATAAATTAAAAGATGATCTAGATAAACAAAACTGGAATGACATGTATGTTGATGATGTGAACAGATCATGAGATGAGTTTATGAATATCTTAGAAGCTCTGTATGAAAAGAATTGTGTGCAAAAAAAATATACAAAGAGGAATATTGTTGACCAACCATGGATGACAAAAGAGTTGAGAAATGCTTGTTAAAAAATATATATATTTGTATTCATGTTTCTTGAAATTGAGAACACAAAACGCAGAAGAAATATACAAGAAGTATAAAAATAAATTAGTAGGGATTATAAGGAAATATCCCCTCCCTGGGCTGCCACCTTACCGTGGTGGAGGGGTTTGAGTGTCCCAATGATCCTAGGAGCTATGCTGTCAGGGGCTTCATGCCCCTAGTAGGGTCACCCAAGGCAGACAGGTCCTAGGTGAGGGACCAGACAAAGTGCAGCCCGAAGACCCCTTATGATGAGTAAAATAAATGGACAAAATGTTCCCTCGCCCGGACGCGGGTCACCGGGGCCCCACTCTGGAGCCAGGCCCGGAGGTGGGGCACGTTGGCGAGCGCCTGGTGGCCGGGCTTTCACCCATGGAGCTCGGCCGGGCACAGCCCGAAGAGGAGACGTGGGTCCCCCTTCCCATGGGCTCACCACCTATGGGAGGGGCCAAAGGGGTCGGGTGCAATGTGGGATGGGTGGTGGCCGAGGGCGGGGACCCTGGCGGTCTGATCCTCGGCTACAGAAGCTGGCCATTGGGACATGGAATGTCACCTCTCTGGTGGGGAAGGAGCCTGAGCTAGTGTGTGAGGTTGAGAGGTTCCGGCTAGAAATAGTTGGACTCACCTCAACGCATGGCTCTGGCTCTGGAACCAGTTTCCTTGAGAGGGGTTGGACACTCTTCCACTCTGGAGTTGCCCCTGGTGAGAGGCGCCGAGCAGGAGTGGGCATACTTGTTGCCCCCCATCTTGGTGCCTGTACGTTGGGGTTCACCCCGGTGAACGAGAGGGTAGCCTCCCTTCGCCTACGTGTGGGGGGACGGGCTCTGACTGTTGTTTGTGCCTATGCGCCAAACGGCAGCGCAGATTACCCACCCTTTTTGGAGTCCTTGGAGGGGGTATTGGAGAGTGCGCCTCCTGGGGACTCCCTTGTTCTGCTGGGGGACTTCAACGCTCACGTGGGCAATGACAGTGAGACCTGGAGGGGTGTGGTTGGGAGGAACGGCCCCCCTGATCTGAACCCGAGTGGTGTTTTGTTGTTGGACTTCTGTGCTCGTCATGGATTGTCCATAACGAACACCATGTTCAGGCATAAGGGTGTACATATGTGCTCTTGGCACCAGGACACCCTAGGTCGCAGTTCGATGATCGACTTTGTTGTCGTCTCATCTGATCTGCGGCCGCATGTCCTGGACACTCGGGTGAAGAGAGGGGCGGAGCTGTCAACTGACCACTACCTGGTGGTGAGTTGGCTCCGATGGTGGGGGAGGATGCCGGTCAGACCTGGCAGACCCAAACGTATTGTGAGGGTCTGCTGGGAACGTCTGGCAGAGTCTCCCGTAAGACGGAGCTTTAACTCCCACCTCCGGGAGAGCTTTGAACACGTTCCGAGGGAGGCGGGGGACATTGAGTCCGAGTGGGCCATGTTCCGCGCCTCTATTGTCGAGGTAGCTTATCAGAGTTGTGGCCGCAAGGTTGTTGGTGCCTGTCGTGGTGGCAACCCTCGAACCCGGTGGTGGACACCGGCGGTGAGGGATGCTGTCAGGCTGAAGAAGGAGTCCTATTGGGCCTTTTTGGCCTGTGGGACCCCGGAAGCAGCAGATAGGTACCGACAGTCCAAGCGGCATGCGGCTCGGGTGGTTGCTGAGGCAAAAACTCGGGCGTGGGAGGAGTTCGGAGAGGCCATGGAGAATGACTTCCGTACGGCTTCGAGGCGATTCTGGTCCACCATCCGGCGTCTCAGGGGGGGAAAGCGGTACGCGACCAACACCATTTATGGTGGGGATGGCGTGCTGTTGACCTCAACTCGGGATGTTGTGAGTCGGTGGGCGGAGTACTTCGAAGACCTCCTCAATCCTACTGGCACGTCTTCCACTGAGGAAGCGGAGCCTGGGGACTTTGGGTCGGGCTCTCCAATCTCTGGAGCTGAGGTCACCGAGGTGGTTAAAAAGCTCCGCGGTGGCAGGGCTCCAGGGGTGGATGAGATTCGCCCTGAGTTCCTTAGGGCTCTGGATGTTGTGGGGTTGTGTTGGCTTACGCGACTCTGCAATATCGCGTGGACATCGGGGGCAGTTCCCTTGGATTGGCAGACTGGGGTGGTGGTTCCCCTATTCAAAAAGGGGGACCGTAGGGTGTGTTCCAACTATAGGGGGATCACACTCTTAAGCCTCCCTGGTAAGGTCTATTCAGGGGTTCTGGAGAGGAGGGTCCGTCGGATAGTCGAACCTCGGATTCAGGAGGAGCAGTGTGGTTTTCGTGCTGGTCGTGGAACACTGGACCAGCTCTACACCCTCAGCAGGGTCCTGGAGGGTGCGTGGGAGTTTGCCCAACCAGTTTACATGTGCTTTGTGGACTTGGAAAAGGCATTCGAGATTCATATCACCATTACTTTTATTTAATAAATCACTGTAATATTCCTTCTTATGTTTCCTTATCCATCCATCCATTTTCGTCCGCTTATCCGGGGTCGGGTCGCGGGGGTAGCAGCCTAAGTAGGGAGGCCCAGACTTCCCTCTCCCCAGCCACTTGGAGCAGCTCCTCCGGGGGAATCCCAAGGCGTTCCCAGGCCAGCCGAGAAACATAGTCCCTCCAGCGCGTCCTGGGTCTTCCTCTGGGTCTCCTCCCGGTGGGACATGCCCGGAACACCTCACCAGGGAGGCGTCCAGGAGGCATCCTAACCAGATGCCCGAGCCACCTCAACTGGCTCCTCTCGATGTGGAGAAGCAGCGGCTCTACTCCGAGTCCCTCCCGGATGACTGAGCTTCTCACCCTATCTCTAAGGGAGAGTCCAGACACCCTGCGGAGAAAACTCATTTCAGCCGCTTGTATCCGAGATCTTGTTCTTTCGGTCATAACCCAAAGCTCATGACCATAGATGAGGGTGGGAACGTAGATCGATCGGTAAATTGAGAGCTTTGCCTTTTGACTCAGCTCTCTCTTCACCACGACAGACCGGTACAGCGCCCGCTTCACTGCGGACGCTGCATCTATCTGTAGTAATATAGGACGGGGTCAGTTTAATGACTTACCTATATTTTAGATGTATAAATTGGCAGGGTTTAGACTGACACAAAAATACATCATTAATTAAACGGGTTCTCTCTTTTTCAGCTTAATACCAATAATTCTATACCTTGACCAGATGTAATTCACAGGAAACGTTAAACTTATGTTGGAACAGCAGGACTGGTCCATTTATTTAACATAATCAATAAATTACATCACACATTATGTACATGATTGGTTGATCATTTTTCCTATAATTAACTTCAGCATAGATGAAACATAGGAACAACAGAACAGCAAAAGTATGATATTTTACTCATTTCTGCAGGTACATTAACTTAGTTTCTGGCTTAGGAAGATAAAAGTTTAGGAGGAAGGAAATGGAGGAAGAAAAGTTAAGGGTCAGGGAGTTATCTTGATGTGTTTAACCAGAAGCATGGCAGCTCTCCGGCTGAACTCGGCTACACGTTGGTACCCTTGGCAAAGCATTTGACGACTTGTTACCTCGTGAAGATGGTCAGTCTCCCTCGGTCCAGTTTGGTCAGTTCGTTTACCGTTCTCAGCGTCTCCAGACGTGCGCCTTGACTCGAACCGAAAGTAACGGCAGCTCCTGGTGTTGTTTTCAAGATAAGACGTTCCTTAAAGGAATGTCAATAAAAGAGAGCTTTTTCAGCTGTTGAAGATGACTTATAACTTGGCATGTTATAAGCCTTTAACTGAATGACGTGGTCATTAGCGTGTTGACCAGACGATCATCAGTTCTTTGGGGAACCTCATCATGGGTTGAGGACCTCAGCAAACTCCGTCAGTTCCAGCAAAAGCTTAGAACTTTAAGGAAGGATCTGTGATCAGTGACTTGTTGTTTCCCCATTGGTCCAAACGAACCAGTGGATGAAGGTCACTCGGATAGGAGAAGATCAGTTTTTAGAACAGAGAAGAAGTTGTTTAGAATGAAGACAGAGAAACAGATTAGACTGGAGCCAGCTTCATAAAACAACTGATTAAAACTGTGTTCTAACTTCTAACAAAACTGATCGAGTTCAGTCTGACATATTAATTCACTTTCACCGTTTGATTCATCATATGAAGAAGTGATCATTATTTTGAAATAACATTGGATTTCCAACTTGAATTAAACAGTTTGAATTAAACAGTCTTTGACTTAACAAACATTGAATTCAATAATGCTTATACAAGTAACACAAGGTTATTCATTAACACAAAAAGAGGAATAAGAGAGTCTCTTATGACTTATTGTGTTTTGATTCAAAATAATGTAATAAAATAGTGTTAATGTCCTTTTTCTGAGAGTATCAGTGAAAAGGTGTCACTGGGACAGTTCAAGTATCAGAACGGGCATGGTCATGCCCACTACATCTCCCCCCTTTTGGAAGTCATCGCCAGTCCTTGGGGATGGGGTCCAACACGAAAGGAAACCTTGAACTGTCTCTGATCTTGAAGTAATCCAGCAAGTGGAAAAAAAAATCAAAAATTATAATCCCATAAAGTTTTTGGAAATTCCATACTGTTCGTAGGTAATCCCATTGCGGTAAGCTTTTAATCCCTCGGAAAACTGAGTCTGTTAACTCTTGGAAAACAAAGTCTGTGATCCTTTGGAAAACAAAGTCTTATAATCCACAGCGGTAATTCCACAGCAGTAATTCCATATCGATTAGAGTTGGTGATTTCATCAGCAACAATTGTTTTTATCAGCATGTAGAGGGGATCCCTCGATTGACGCAGAGGAGGCGACCCTTGGATGAAGGTTGAAGACCACCGTTGAAGTAGCAGGTCCCCACATCGAAGGTTGAAGGCTGGTTGGTTTCCAGTCCGTGCCACTCTGGTTCTATGTGTCATGCAATTATGTGGTTTTAGGTGGGCCTATGATTGGGATTTTACATTAGCCTCACCTATATGCACCTGGTATGTAAGCTATCATGGTTTAGATCAGCTATAACTACCAATTAAGGGGTGGATCATGCATCAAAGTTAAATATAGGGATCTACGTCTATAGACGGTTCAGGAGGGCTTCTGTAACGAAGGCCTCTTCTTCCAAACTATTCCTCCATTCATAACTTAGCTTAAAGTTAAACTAAAATAGAAAAGAAAATATAGTTTGGTCTAAATGTCTGTTGTCTTTTAGACGAACGACGTAGGATTTGGTATTCCTAATAAATTTTGAAGTCTATGGCGAGACTCATCAAAATGAATAGATAATCTAGAATAGAAACGATCGAATCGGTTCAATTTAGAAATTGTGAGACCAGTGTAGTTTATGGTACCTTGAGTAGCTTTAAACTACATTGACTCTTCGACGATTGAGATTTAACAAAACGAACTGCATGTTGGCATAGTTAAATCCATTTAAGTCTTCAACTTATCATTAATAAAAACCTCTTTTGGCTGGGAGTGTTCAGAAAACAATATCAAGCTTCAATAACAACAAAAGTAGCAACTAAGCAACTAGAAAACAACGTTTCACTGCTTCAACTCACTCCTGTCGTCAGATTCCAACGTGTATCACACAATAAAAACAGGTCTTAGCTTTATAACCGATGTCAATTAAATCCTGCAGATTTAAACGGTTGTTAAGGTTAGTTTTTTGTTGTGGGTTTTAGACTTAGCGTTTCTAAGTTCTAGTTGGAACGGTTTCTTTTAGCAACTAATATAGTTTAAACTGTTTAGTTTATTTACTATCGTGTGCTTGGACGACCTTAATTTCCCATGAAGTCTGTGAGTTTGCGAGATCTTTGTCGTTTGTGGGGCTATTGAAATCTTTGTCTTTGTCTTGGGCATGACCTAACATCACCCCCCTGAGGTCATGGGGGACCACGAACACAGGTGAGGACGTCCGTCCATGGGCACAAGTTAGGATGCCATAGTTTAGTTTAAGCTGTTTTCGCAGCTGAGAGTAGACAGTACACAGGAACCTTTTAGGGTTTGGCCAACGTATCTTCTTACGTTTACCTCTTTCTGTGTAATTCAGGTGTGTCACAACTGTCGGCGCAGTCGCAGGTGTGTCTGATTGTTCAGACTGCGATGGGTCACTGTCGTTGTGTGTGTTTTCCCACTTCTTGACTGAAGAGGGGCTCTTTGAGTCTGTAGAAACTGTGTCATTTCTGATTAGTTCTAGACTCAAATGCACTTGAACCAAGGTTTCATGGAAAGCTTGGCTGATTGCCGATTTATCTGTCCCAGAGGACAGTACAGCGTCTTCGGTGTGGGATCTGTGGATCTCCACACCTTCTTCTACCTGTGGTAGGTAGTGTTCAGTGAGTGCTGAATGTTCCAGCTCACAGAGGAGGTTTGCATGTTGGGCCAGAGTCTGGTCCAACTGTTGTGTCTCTTCTGCCTCACCTGTATTTGAAGGTTCACTTACCGGGCTTGTGATCTCGGTTGGGGAGTCATCCGTGCCTTCTGCGGTACCATCTGTTAGACAGACCGTGTCATGACCTTCAGGATCTTGTTGACTGTCAGCATTTTGTTTGCTGTCAACATCTTTATTTTCAACATCTGTGGCATCTGTGTCGATGTTATTAATGTTAACTGTGTGCTCTGAGTTTTTGTGAAAGATAGTGCTGCACATCGCTCCAGGTAGGTCAATGTTGTTGGTGTCATTATCAGTGATAACGCCACTCATTGTATCAGGTTGGTCAAGCACTGTAACATTCAAATCTACTAACAAACTACTTACTTCCTCTGTCTCTTCCGAGCATAGAGGTGTTTGGCCATTTTTCTGGGACATTCGTGACACTTTGCATGTCTCGAACTGTTCCGTTCGAGGCGCGGGAGGTGCAGTTCCGAGGCTCGGGGGTTTCTGTTGGGACCACGCATTGTTACATGAGTTTAGGTCCTCATACTTCAATTTCTTTTGAAGTTCACCCACCGGTAGACCTTGGTTTTCACCCACCTGGTTCGTTCGGAACCATTTTGGGTCTCTTAAAGAGTGAACACCTACCTTTTGTGGTTCGTTGCTTGTCTCAGATTCTTCAATCTGAGGTGCTTTAGGAGCGGGGCTCCCTTTAAACCATTGTGAGTCACTGTTCCAGCTGGCACCAACCTTTCGTTGTTTGTCAGTTTTAAAATCTTGTTTATTCTTGCTTGCATTATCCAACCTTTCTAACAACCGACGTATGTTCTCCATCTCCTCTGAGGTCAGAGGGCCTTTGATACGACAGTGTTTATTCTCGCTTTCTATAGGAGAGAGAACCTCTTCTATTTTTAGCGACTGGGATACGACCTTTTGACCTGGGCACACCTCAGAGGGTGTTTTGCTTTGCATGTGAGCCTCAAAGACCGTTACAGCACCCTGTTTGATTTCATCCAAAGATGTTACTTCTAATTGACACCAGGTGTACAATGGCAACTTGAATCTAATATCAGAGATTAGATTATTTCTGAAAACAGATTTGAAAAGCGTCTGCTCTTCAAGTCCCGGTTCCATTATGTCGCCTGCATACGCCTTGAAAATCCTGTCAAAGAAATGCAAAGGATGTTCATCTTTTTCCTGCAAGACATTTCGGGCAGCTAAGTAGTCACCACACAATGAGAGAGATTTTCTCTCTGTGCGAGGTGCAGGGGGAGCAGGTCCTCGGCTTTGGGGTCCCTCTTCGGATCCTTTGATGTATGAGTCTACTAGAGGCACATACTGTATGAGCCTTGGACGCGCACCTTCTTGAACTTCCATCTTTGTTTTGATTTTTTGTGAAAATCAATAAGACAGTTCGTATTTTAATGTGTGCAAATAAATCTTCACTTTTAATGTAGCACTGAGTCAATCAAACTAACCAGCTGTGTGGTTTAAGTGTTTCACCGTGTAATAAGTATTTCTATTCATAGGTACCTTCTTTCAGGACTTACCCTTAATGAACCTGTAAAAGTTAAATGCCCTCTTGCAGTGTTAACTTTATATATAACTTATTTTTTAACAACAGTTACTAACTAACACAAGCATGATTTTCGTTTTACTTACTCAAACACTTTTTAAAAGATTTGAAATAAATGCAATATTCACACTAAAATGTTCCCAGGAAGCTGCTCCATCATGCCTTAAAAAGATGTATTGCAGTTTGGCTAAACTGTTTTGCTGTATTTTGACAGTTATCAGGAGTGAAAATAGGATTTCTTGTTTGTTATTTTAAATATTTTTTATTTAAAATAAACTGGAGTTTTTGTATGCTCAACATAACATTACAGATGTTATTCCAAATAAAAATTTGTGATTTTTATTAATTTGTGGTTATTTGACATCCTCAAATTTGTTCTGCTATCTTTGTTTTGATTTTTGTGAAAATCAAGTCAGCAGATGCTTTTTGTTTGTTATTTTAAACTTTTTATTTAAAATAAACTGGAGTGCACAGAATAACTTTAAAAGATGTTGTTTTAAAATAAATGCAGAGGGTTTAGCATCTATTCTGTGTAAATGTTTCTTGTTCTCATACTTTTAAACCAGCAGATTGCAGGTTTTCAAAGCTGAAATTTACCACAATGTGACTGTAATTACTCATTCTGGCCGCTATAGAGGCGCTGTTGGCTCTAAGGCCGCGTTGACTACCTTTTAGCATTTAGCCGTAGCTTTAAACTAAATCGGATAAACGTCAACTTTTGGGATGAGTTTTAGCCTGGATGTGACAATCGCCTAAACAAACGTTCATTTAAGAAACGAATGGATTTGTTTAAAATGTTTAGAACAAGTTCTGTGAACTTTTAGATATAAAAAGAAACGATCTTTTTCCTTTTTTTCTCTATCTGGGTCACGTCACTTCCGTTGACGTGTCGTTCGTGTTGCATTTAGGGACGTGCGTGCAGTCGGACGTTTGAGTTCTACCGACGTCTAAACGCTCTAAAACCCCTTTAAATATCTCAAAACACCGCGGTTAAACAGTTTCTGACGATATTTTATGCCTAAAACCGAAACAAGCTAGAAAATCTGTCAGAATTGTGTGAACAAAACTGAAATTTGACGATCAACTGCGTATCACGTGATCGCTTTGAACCAATCACAGCACGTAAACAGATGTTAGCGTCAGCATAACTTCACAAACTTAGACTCTTTTTCAACTCATAAAACGCTTAAAATACACCCAAAAATTCTGTGAACGCATCGTTTCACTCAGAACAGTTCTACCAAGCTGCGCCCAGTAAAAATAGCAAAATAAATGTCGCCAAGACGGACTTTTTACCGGATCTGAAGCAACACGTCAGAGCTAACAACTGGACCGGGTCAGAACCAGATCCGACAGCTTCAGACACAAAATGCTATTATTCCTGCTTAAAATGTAACGATACCACTCGACAGCAATTTTCAGATGAACCATGAAGCTCTTATAGGCACAGTTTTGACACGGCGGTCAAACGTTAGATGCGCTTTTATCTGTGACACGTCAGCAAAGAGTCCAAACGACTCAGAACCAGGCAGAACCACACAGCAACATCAAATTTTAACCCAAAAACTTCAACAAACGTTTAAAAATTGAGTAAAGACAATCTCTCAGCTACAAGTGACATTAACCAGCAGTTTCCTGCAGCTTGACACACTTTCCCAGCCAAAAAACTATCGTTTTCAGAGTCTAAAAACTTGTACAAAATATGCCAACATTCAAAGTACAGAAATATTAAATATTAAACTTTCAGAGACCTGTTCACGGGCCACCAATGTAGTAATATAGGACGGGGTCAGTTTAATGACTTACCTATATTTTAGATGTATAAATTGGCAGGGTTTAGACTGACACAAAAATACATCATTAATTAAACGGGTTCTCTCTTTTTCAGCTTAATACCAATAATTCTATACCTTGACCAGATGTAATTCACAGGAAACGTTAAACTTATGTTGGAACAGCAGGACTGGTCCATTTATTTAACATAATCAATAAATTACATCACACATTATGTACATGATTGGTTGATCATTTTTCCTATAATTAACTTCAGCATAGATGAAACATAGGAACAACAGAACAGCAAAAGTATGATATTTTACTCATTTCTGCAGGTACATTAACTTAGTTTCTGGCTTAGGAAGATAAAAGTTTAGGAGGAAGGAAATGGAGGAAAGAAAAGTTAAGAGTCAGGGAGTTATCTTGATGTGTTTAACCAGAAGCATGGCAGCTCTCCGGCTGAACTCGGCTACACGTTGGTACCCTTGGCAAAGCATTTGACGACTTGTTACCTCGTGAAGATGGTCAGTCTCCCTCGGTCCAGTTTGGTCAGTTCGTTTACCGTTCTCAGCGTCTCCAGACGTGCGCCTTGACTCGAACCGAAAGTAACGGCAGCTCCTGGTGTTGTTTTCAAGATAAGACGTTCCTTAAAGGAATGTCAATAAAAGAGAGCTTTTTCAGCTGTTGAAGATGACTTATAACTTGGCATGTTATAAGCCTTTAACTGAATGACGTGGTCATTAGCGTGTTGACCAGACGATCATCAGTTCTTTGGGGAACCTCATCATGGGTTGAGGACCTCAGCAAACTCCGTCAGTTCCAGCAAAAGCTTAGAACTTTAAGGAAGGATCTGTGATCAGTGACTTGTTGTTTCCCCATTGGTCCAAACGAACCAGTGGATGAAGGTCACTCGGATAGGAGAAGATCAGTTTTTAGAACAGAGAAGAAGTTGTTTAGAATGAAGACAGAGAAACAGATTAGACTGGAGCCAGCTTCATAAAACAACTGATTAAAACTGTGTTCTAACTTCTAACAAAACTGATCGAGTTCAGTCTGACATATTAATTCACTTTCACCGTTTGATTCATCATATGAAGAAGTGATCATTATTTTGAAATAACATTGGATTTCCAACTTGAATTAAACAGTTTGAATTAAACAGTCTTTGACTTAACAAACATTGAATTCAATAATGCTTATACAAGTAACACAAGGTTATTCATTAACACAAAAAGAGGAATAAGAGAGTCTCTTATGACTTATTGTGTTTTGATTCAAAATAATGTAATAAAATAGTGTTAATGTCCTTTTTCTGAGAGTATCAGTGAAAAGGTGTCACTGGGACAGTTCAAGTATCAGAACGGGCATGGTCATGTCCACTACATATCCGCCTATCGATCTCACGCTCCAGTTTTCCCTCATTCGTGAACAAGATCCCGAGATACTTAAACTCCTCCACTTGGGGCAGGACCTCCTCCCCGACCCGGAGAGGGCATGCTACCCTTTTCCGGCTCAAGACCATGGCCTCGGATTTGGAGGAACTGATCCTCATCCCGGCCGCATCACACTCGGCTGCAAACCGCTCCAGTGAAAGTTGTAAATCACGAACTGATGAAGCCAGTAGGACCACATCATCTGCAAAAAACAGAGAAGCGATTCTAAGGCCACCAAAACGGATCCTCTCAACACCTTGGCTGCGCCTAGAAATTCTGTCCATAAAAGTTATGAACAGAATCGGTGACAAAGGGCAACCTTGGCGGAGTCCAACTCTCACCGGAAACGAGCCTGACTTACTGCCGGCAATGCGGACCAAGCTCTGACACCGGTCGTACAGGGACCTAACAGCCCATATATAATATATATAT